>PVHY01021341.1:0-24057 GCA_004024945.1 Uropsilus gracilis
CTGCAGCACTACTTAGAATTGCAAGGACATGGAAGCAAACTAAATGTCCCAAAACAGATGACTGGATGAAAAAGATGTGGTATATGTACACAATGGAATATTACTCATCAGTTAAAAATGACAACTTTGGTGATTTTATAATATTGATGTACTTAGAAGAAATCATATTAGCAGAAACAAATCAAAAAGAAAAAGACAGAAACCAAATGGTTTCACCAATATATGGGATATAGGGAAAAAATAAACAAAAATTATGAGAAAAAGTCAAAACAAGCTAAGCACCAAACTGAAGTATACAACTTGTGCAGGGAGGAGAGGGTGGGAACAGTGAGGGAAGGTGGGGGGTGAACCCTGGGGATTACAGAGATGTGACATTTATATATAAATTATTATTATATATAAATTATTATTATATATAAATTTTATTATATATAAATTATTATTATTTAATTTAAAAAGTCCTTTCCATTTCCATTTCCACTGCCAAGATGGATTTGAACCTGTCAACTTCCAGTATGCCATGAACCTGATTTCCTGAAGTTGGTGAAAGTGCTATTAGCAATGAGGGGCAGAGCTGAGAGGCCGTGTTGACCTCAAATGAAGACCTAAGGTATGCAGCCCTCACTGTTGCTTTTCTGGCTTCAGTTCACACACTGGTCTCTGCTCAGATGATCGTGCTGGTTGGATAGCATCTGTCCATCCATAAGCCAATCAACTTTCTCTTCCCCACCCCCCTTCTGCTCTTTTCTTACTCTCTTTGTAAACAAAACTTTTCTTTTATCTCTGTGAGTGTCTATTTTGAGTTTTGTCCTGCTTTCTTAATTGCACAAGTGAGAACTCAGGACACAGTTCACCCCTGTTTCCCCCAGGGCTGTCCTATAACAAATTAGGGGTTCTTGTGTCAAGGATGATGCCCAAGAAGTTGGTCTAGTCTCCTGGGAAGTAGATTTTAAAAAAAAGAATCAGTAGAGACTTGTAAGGATGAATTTAGGAGTAACTGTCACGAGACTTCCCATACTTGTTCTATGATATTAATGGACTTGGCTCATGGAGGAAAGAAAGGAAAGAGGGAAAGGGGGCCATACAGGTACCTGCTTTTCAACACATGGTAACTATCCCCATATCAAAAGTGGTAAAGAAATCATTTTACAAATGGTTATTATTGTGGGGAAATGAGCACAACCTAGAAGGGATCTCTCTGAATTATTTTCCTGAGCCCCTGATTTTTTTTCACTTTGTGCCAGATATTTTATTTAAAATATATTTGTAATAATGATTTGTCGCCTAAGATGGTGGTAATATCCTCCAGAGAAAACCATGTGTGACTCTCAATTTAAAAAGAGACAGACTGGCGAAAGAGAGGTCCAGAAGACCCTGAGATATGGGACTATGCCGCAGGATGAACCCAGGTTCCCTTTCTCCATTCACTTCCCTCTCTCCCAGGGCTCCAGCATGTGTTATTTTTGAGAGCAATCTAAGATTTATAACAAAATTGAGACATGAGTACAGGGATTTTCTTATACACCCACTGCCTTTACACTGTTCTGGCTTCACAGTAAAAAGCTAAGTCCCTGACCAAATTCCTTGACTCATGAAGTTTACCTCAGACACACAGCATCAGGTGTGGTCAGGAGTGTTGATCCTCACTGAAACTGCCTGAGTCCCAGTCCTGGCCCTGCCACTGGGCAGGGGTATGACCTTGACCACAAGACTTACCTGGTCTTCAGTTTCCCTATCTGGTAAGTGGGGATGATAGTTGTATTAGGATTCTCCAGAAAAATGTAAATAAGGAGGGAGAGAGAGAGATGAGGGAGAGACTAGAAGCAATTGTCTCCTAAAACTACAGGAGCTGCTAAGTCCAAAATCTGTAAGATAGTTTAGCAGACTGAAAATTCAAGCCAGATTTCTATAGAAAGAAGTTTCAGTTTTTTGCTCTCAAGGTTTCAACTGATTATATGAGGCCCACATTATCAAGGGCTATTTCTTTACTTAAAATCAACTGATGGTTGGTGAGGACCAGTTCTAACAAAAATACTTTCACAGCAACATCTATTTAGTGTTTACCCAACACTTGACAAATGAACTCATGAAATTAACCATCCCAAGAGTCACAGAAGAAAGACATGGCACCATGCATAGAATAGGATGTATCAATGATAAATAACATTAGCTAGAACTTGGTTAGCTGGGCCACTGTGGGGCATTTTGGCATTGGATAATATACAAAGTTGGGAGGGGGTACTGCACCAGGATTTAAGGATGAAGATGATAAGATCACAGCATGCCCTCAAGGAATACACAGACCAGGGACTGTGGGAAACAGAAATGCAATGACAGACAGGACACAGAGGCAGCGGAAATCAAGGGGTGAGCAGGGGACAGACTGTTAGAGAAGTAATTTGTTTTTAAGGCTAAAGCAGAATCAGCCAAGTGGAGAAAGAAGGGTGAGCAAAAGGGTAGAAGAAACATTCCAGGCAGAGGACCAGCCAGTGCAAGTCACTACAGTGTGTGAGAGACAGGGAACCACGTGAGACAGGTCTCCAGTCCTGGGACGAGAAAGGGAAGCTGGACCACATGAAGGTTCAGATGAGCACTCACTGTGTGCTAGGCACTGCAAGTGAGTTACTGGCCATCTTACGGGAAGGTCCTATAATTGGCCCAGGCTAAGTAATTTACAAAGTCACATAGCAGGAAGTGATGAGTTGGGATTCCAGTCCAAATAGGAGACTCCAAGCCTACAAGGAGTGATAGGGCAAAATCCTGGGCAAACACAGAAAGGCTGGCATGGCTTGGGGGTGGGGCACTTGTTCCTGAGGCTACAGGGCAGCCATTTGGGGAGCAGAGGCTATCAGGATGGGAATGATGGCGACAGAAATGTAGATCCACCACTGGGGGCAGAAGTCTGCCATGTTCTCAGCAATGTTCCTGGAGCTTGTGCCAGGCTAAGTGCTTTGCGTGTAGCATCCCATTAAATGCTCCCTCAGGCCCACCAAAGATCTTACAATTATCCTCTTTTGGGGCTGAAGAGACAGAGTCTATTGGTTAAGCCACCCTTCCCTGTTGGGAATGCAGAGTCCTCTGAACTGAATGTATCAGTACCCTGAGATTCTGGTTTTTTCCTTCCAGGTTGGCTTGCTTAGAAATTGGCAGTCTGCCACATGGGGGTTCAGAGAGGTCAAGCTATTTGCCCAGAGTCATACAGCTGATGAATCACAATTGGGATTTGAACTCACATCTGTCAACACCATAGTGCCCACCAGCCTTAGACTGTCATCTGCTTTCCAAGAACCCAGCTCCTCTCCATGTCATTGCACTAAGTCAGGTCACTCATTCACCAAAGCATCACTCAGTCATTGATTCCGTCCCTCCACCCCCAGCATCTGCCTCTAATTCCATGTACCTTCCTGCTCCTGCAGCAGCTGTTCTGAAGTTCCCTTCAGCTACAATCAGTTGGGCCCCAAACTGTGATTCCTGTTTTAATCTGTCATTCTTTCCTCCCCCACCCTGCTTTCCCCAGAGGCTTCCTAAGTCCCAAAGGCCACAGAGGGGGAATGACATCATGCCTGCTCTGGACCTTGCAGGGCCCAATTTTCAGGCTATAAGTGGAAACGCCCTACATTTTCCCACAGGAAAGCGTCCCTCCTCTCCTGACCCTGCACAGCTTCTGGGGAATCTTGGCAGAGTCCACAGGCTCCACCAGTAGGAACCCAAGCCCCCACCCGAGGGACAGCCCTTCAGGTGTCTTTTCCATCCATATTAGATCCTCAGGGCTCCCACCACCAGCAAGGGCCGCTGAGGACAGAAGGGAGGCAGCACCACCGGACGGGATCCATCAAGTCAGCAGTTTGAGAACCATCGACCTAAATTCACACCTAGCTCCTCCTCTTTCCACCTGTGTGTACTTGGGGCAAGTAGCTTCATGATTCTGGGATTCTATTGTCTCCTTTTTCCATTGGGAATAACAACTGACCTCGTCTCATGAAGTCTCATTAGCAGTCCTCTGAGACTCAAGCATTATTCCCATTTTCCAGATGAGTAACTAGGCACAAAGAAAGTTCAACATTTGCCCTGGGGCCATAGCTAGGATGGGATGGAGCCAGGGTCTGGCTCAGAATCCCTGTCTTCTGGAGGGCTCATCCAATCAAGGAGGTAGAGTGTGGACTAGCTGAGACAGGGTGAGGTAGAGGGGCAGAATGTGTGGGGACACTCAGGTTCCAGAACTGGTATGACCCTCACTAGTTGTGGCACAGAGAGCAAGTCAGCTTCTGGAGAACTCAGCTTTCCAAGCTGTAAAATGAGGTGATTGTGGAGCCACCTGAGGGCCACAGGGGGTACCACTCCCAGACTCAGCCAGACCTGTGTGGTCAACCAAATTTAACACCCCACAAGGCCCCTGACTTAGTCACAAATTACTTTTCCCTTTAACTGTAACTCAATTTGTTATTTACATGTGTTTATTGGAAATTTATTGACACAAACTTCCTATCGCTTCCTTAAAATTTTTTTTTTAAAAGCTAGCATATTTGCCCTAAATAGAAGGCATTAGAAGATATTTATACAGTGAAGCCAAAGCCCAGCTCTGAACCTGAAAATGAGTGTTCAAGTGTTAAAAAAGTGCTAAAGAAGCATTTTCACTGTCCGCCTGCCTCAGGTGCCCTTCCCACATCTTTCTGCCTCTGGGCTAGGTTATCTAAGGCTAAGTCATCAGATCCTCAGAGCATCTTGTCTCCCACATAACCCCACAGTCACACAGCACCCAAAGATGTCCAGGGTCCATGCACTTTAGCTGCTCGGAATCCTGAGCTCCTCTCTACTGCATTCTTCCCAGGAGAAGACCTCACTCAGGAAAAAGCTGTTCTTCCTCCTCCAAAGAACAACCTCAAATTAGACTCAGGTTCTCTCCTCCTGCCACTTTGAAAGAGGATGAGGTTTATTGTAGACCACAAATAAATGTGGCATGTGTCTTGGCTGGTTATGCCAGATTGTCCCCTGAGTCTCAGACACAGGAGCTATATCTATGTGATCTATACCAAGAACCAGTTGTGCTCAATGGCCTCTGTGGCTCCCTGTTTCCCAGAGGAGCATGTTCACAGAAGGACAAGAGCCTCTACTTCATTGACATGTCTTGGGACCTAAAAAGGGAATGTCCTCAACCAGCCCTGTTCCTGCTTCAATATGGGCCCCTTAGGGAGATTACCCCCTTTGGGAATCTTAATATCCTCAGTTTTTTCAGGCTGCGCCAGTTTCCCCAGCATACCCTCCCTCCTGCCTGACTTTCATAGTGCTACTATCCAGCTCGTCCTCTACTGACTAGCCCAATGAACTCCCTCATGCTCAGCTCTCAGCTCAGAGCCACCATCTCTGGGAAACTTTCCCTGTCTTTAGACAGGTGCAGGTCACTGTTACTGCTCTGGCTCAGACACGTGTCTACCTCAGAGCACCTCACTGACTATTTGCACTCCAGCCCCTCCCCAGGTTCCAGGTGGCCAGGAGCTGTGTCCCTCCTGTAGCCTCTGCAGCCCCAACAGCTCCTACAGAGCCAGACACAAGTCAGGAGCTGAAGAAGCAGATGCTATTACACTACTAGTAACTGAGGGCCTGGGGGGGAGGGGGCAGAACTTTGCACATTCGCCTCCATCCCTTGCTCCTGCTTGCGCTCCAGAGTACACACTTTTCTTTCCTGACCCCCACAGGACACACTCCCCATCTGGAACCATTACAATTCCTCACTTCACTCTTCACAGCCACTTCCTGAGGTTGGGCAGAAGGCCCCAGGAGGGAAAATAACTTGCCGGAATTCCAGTAGCCAGATCCTGTGAGAACGGTGGTCCCCTGGCCCCTAGTTTTGAACTCAGCCCTGGCATAAGGGGTTGTCAGTAGTTCCTCTTCCTCCTGATCTCTGGATTGGGTAGACTGATCACTGGGTAGACTGCTTAGCCAAACTTTATTCCAGGCTTCCCACACCCCCTGCCTCCAAAACTGGTGTAATTCCCATTTTAGATAAAAGAAGACAGAAAGATCTGCCCCAGGTCACACAACCAATGAGGACAAAGGCTAGAATCAGATCCAGATATGGGAAGTGGTGGTGTGACCTTCACACTGTGCCACCCTACCCCTGGGCCCAGCAGCCTGGTACCCCTTTGAAAGATAGGTCTCCCCCAAAATGTCCAGAATAGGTTTTTTTCATGTCATCTTCCAGTGAGTTAAGCTTGACTGAGGCCCTACAGGTTTTAAGAAGACTTAAAGTCACCATTACATTAACACCGAGAAAAACAAAGGTTAGCATCATCTCCAGAAATAAGTTTTTTGTCAGGGAAACCTAAATAAAACTGGTAAACATTTAGTTACAAAGCATCTGGTTTTGTCATCTGAATCACCCTCTCTCAGTCAGGGGAGGGTCACCTCTCTCTCTTTGATGTCTCAAGACCCTATGCTACTCACTAGCTCAAGAGTACAAGCCTTCTGCCTGTCCCATTTTCTCTAGAATTTTCAGCCATGTGAATTCTCCATACCTATGCAGTGAAACTTGTTCTTTTTCTCCTACTGATCCAATGTTAATTTTTCTGCTCAGCCAGCCCAGGAAGAATTTAGAGAGGCAGAGGAACATTCCATTTTTGCCCCAAACCTCCAGCGCATTACAGCCCATACATCAAGGCGCCTCATTTCCCTGACCCAGACTGACTACTTACATCCCAGTCTTTGGCGGAGGGACGCTGCATGAATGCCTGTTACTATCAGCTCAAGAGTGCCCACTAATTCCTCTGCCTGGATCCCCACAACCTCTGCCCTTCCCTAAGCATTTGTCTTCTCCTTAGAGCCAGGGAGCAACAGCCTGTGTCTCTAGTTCCTTTCTTTTTGCTGCTGTTGAATGGTCTGTTTCTGTTGCTTACAACCAGCAGAGCCATCAGGTCTTCCCAAGCACCCCTGATTCTCTTAAGCCAAGAATAAGACTCTCAAGATTAGACCCTTGTCTCTCATTTCCTTTAGATTCCATTTGAGGCCAGCATCTGGTGGGGCACCTGATGTTTGAGAAACTGGGCAGCACCAAGTCTCTGGCTGGTACAATTGTCAGTCATTGTGTCTTGTCTACATTTGCTGTCAATTTCTGCATTTTCTACAATAATCTTGGGTTGCTTGATTTTTGTCTGAAGAAACAAGTTAAGGGATTCTCAAAGAGTGTCACTGATTCTCAAATCTCATTTCTAATGGAATATCTGGGAGGTGTGGTATTTTACCCCAATTCTGACACTTTGGGTCATTAACTACCTGCTCACCAGAGTCCAAGGAGTGAGTGGCAGTCCCTGGAGTAGTAACCGGAGATGGGCTTAAGTCAGGAGAATCCCCTTGACTCTCCTTCACAAAATCACTGTTCTCACTGGAAATGGCAAGGGAATGTTCCAACCTTGGACTTTAAAAAACATTTTTTAAATAGAAAAGTAATACAATTTGTTCTTGTTCTCTCTCCCCCCGTTTTGTTATTCGTTTATTTTCCTAAATTGTGTTTGTTGAGGTTAATATAGGTTTACATTGTTGTATCTTCTCTGAGGATTAGAGGTTCAAACCCATACATGCAATTTGATTTCTTACCTGTTTTTTATTTTAACTTTTTTCTTTTTTTTTCACTTTTAATTCTACCGATGCATGTGCAAAGTTCGCATTTAATGCAACTTGAAAAAAATAACATTTTTTGCCACAGTAGAAGCTTTGAATAATACAGAAATACATAAAGAAGAAAGTTAAATGAGAGAAATCTTGCTTTCTGACTGAATTATCGTAACGACTTTCTAAAGACCTGGCAAAGAAACCAGCACTCTGTTTAGAGCCGGCGGTCACGGAGTGTTCGCTCCCGAGGAATGCTGGGAATCAGCAGGTGTACACAGACCCTCGAGTTGGAACCCCAGTATACCCATTTTTGTTATTAGTCCTCTTCTACAAATGATAGGCTTTGGAGATGCTAGGGTGTGACGTAATTGAAGTTTGTTTTCTTTTAAACAGAGAAAACAACAAGGTCCTTTTTTTTCTTCGTCTTCTTCTTTTTTCATTTCTTAGTTGCTACCAGTGTGCTCAACGCTGGACAGTGGTGGGACATGCTACCAGGGTCTGCTGCTAGTTGACAACGCTGCTCTCACAACATGGCTGTTCTTCACCTGTGGTACTGGGCACTTCAGTAACATGTGTTCATGCTTGATGACAAATGATCTAGTAGCCAGCGCCCAGGCTTCAATGAGTGGATGTAGATTGAGCAGACTCACTTATCTGTGCTCCTTTGTTTTAAGGAACTTAAAATAAGTCCACTTTATTTCACTCTTTGTAAGTCACCCGTGTTGTTCCTCAGGCACCCTCTCTTTGCTGAGGTTGTTAAAAATTGGTAGCTTGTTTGTGATCTGGGATTCATGTGCACATTTCAGGGTAGACATGATGCAGTTTTTTTGAAAAGTCAATCTTTGGGGGAACTGCTTTTTAGAGCTTCAATAATGTTTGAAGTTTAAAAAAAATAAGTAAATGAAAATCACCTGTTCTCCTACCATCTGGTAAGATAAATTAGAATTAGAATGTATTTCCTTCCAGTCTTTTCTGTGCACCTGGCCATGGTTTCCAGGGTGTCTTGTGCCTGCTTTCACGGGTCCTTTTTTATCCATAAAGACACCATCTGAAATCACCTGAAAGTATATGCTAGCACCATGGTTTTGATTGTCCAATAGTCACATTATTGCACGAGTATTATTTACCAGTGTACACACAGGCACACACACATTTACATATAAACCCACATGCATATGTTTATTTGTGTTTATAGATAAAATATTTGCTAGGTCTTTTCAAACACAGAAAATCTTCAGGGATATTGATTTGATTTGTTCTCACCATGAAGAGATATTTCTAAATGGATGTGAAAAGAGTACTATAGTATGAGTAGTACAAACTTTAAATAGAAATGTCAAGAAGCTATAACTCCCTGGGTGATGTGCGAATCATATAGTGAGTAAAGAGACGTTTTCAGACCAAACATTAACCAAAGGATTTCCCTGTCTTTAATTTCACATTCTTAATTCCATTCCATAAAATAACTGAAGGCCATATTTTTCAAACCTCTTTGGAAAAAGAAAAGACTGGTCATCTCTGATTGTCCTACCACCCCATCATATCCAGATAAACACCCTCCTCATTTTCCCTGTTTGTTTGGCAAACAGTATGAGCAAGTCCTAGAAGGGAAATATTTTGCTGAGGCTCCCTACTCCACTGGGACATCACATCCTCCACAGGCAAGTCCATGCTGTGTGCCCTGTCCCATGGGGGGTTGTCTGTATTTATTTGAAGTTCAGCTAAGTGTTTTTAATACTTTTATTTTATCTCACACTTCTGGATGTTTCTATTAATTATGGCAAGGAAGGAGAAGTGTTAACCCAGTTTGCCATATTACCAGATTCAGAAAATGTATATTATGCCTTCCAGCCAGGTAAATGATATTTTGCAGTCTATTTCCACTTACCAATAGTTTATGATGATTTTCCCATAAATGTATACATTTTTCAGGAACACAATTTTTGCACATAATTGCTGCACAGTAGCCATCTTTATGCAAAGATGACTTCCAAATATTTAACAAGTGGGATGCTCATGCCTCGGGCACCAATCAGTTGGAATGTACAGTGGCTGGTTTAGCAGCACTGGATGTCCCCACAGCACATACATCTTTATCTTTGCGTGCCTGCCATGATTTCCCTCTGATAATTTTCAGAGGTAATTATCCCTCTGATAACTACCAAAAGGATAAGCGAACACTTTAAGACTTATGACACCTACTTCTAAATGACTTCAGCCTCATTCTCACTTTTAAAAGCATCCCCATTTTCCGTTCTCAAGGCTCCTCCTCTAGTAGTAGGTCAAGAAGACAGTGGGATGGAATTTCTCACCAGAAACTCCTTGTCAGCAAGGTCTGTGGTTCCCTATCGGTGGCTGCTAATGTTAATGGATAGTGGAGTGTTCATCTCCTATCCCCTCCTCATCTCCCTGCACCGCTCAAACCTTGCCACCATGATTTGTACATAGCAAGCATGCCCTTCTGCCTCACAGTCTTGACATGTGCTGTTCTTCCTGTCTGGAATGCTTTCTCAGAGCTTTTCAACATTGCTTTATGCAGACCTCAGCTCAAATGTCACCTCCTCAGAGAGGCCTTCCCTGGTCATGTCATCTAAAATGGTAGCCTGTCCTCGCACATCAGCCTGTCCCTCTATTCTCTCTACTTCCTCTCCCATTTGCTTTTCTTCATAGCACTTATCCCATTTAAAGTTCTCCATTCCTTACTTTAATGCTTCTTTATTTTCTTCCAGCCAACAAAATGTAGTCATGTGTCACTTAACAATGGAATACATTCTGAGAAATAAATGCATCATTAGGTGATTTCAAGTGTCAAATATGCAAATGTCAGAGTGTAGAATACTGTCCATCAAACTACATGGCACAAGTTATTGGTACTACCATAGTATATGTGTCCATTGTGGACCAAAATATTTCATACAAATGTCTGGATAAATCCCACAAGACTGGCAACGGAGGGTAGAGATGTCGCTTGCTCACTGCTATTCCTCCAGCACCCAGGAAAATACCTGGTCCACAGTGAATGCTCAACAAATGTTGATTCCCTTCCATTTGAGCAGTTCCTCTTCATCCATTTCTGGTTTGGCTACTTCATATCAATGTGACCTTGGGCAAGTCACTTCTCTCTAGCCTCCAGTTCTTCATCTTACCATCCTTAACACTTGTGGGAAGACCTACTACCACATAACCTTATCAGTACTAGTCCTCTAGGAAAGGGTAACACCTGTCACCTCTGAATGCTTTAGCTTAGCTTATCCCAGGCTAGGGAGGGGTAAGGCTTCTCCCATGTCTTACCCCATCACCCCATCCTGCTCCCCAGCTGGGCTTTTTGCATGGTAACTTCAGGCCCCATGAATAATTGATGATGCGTGGGTCCCTTTTGGAGCTTCTCATAATCCCCAGGGAAAAAAGAAGTCTTTGTCTTGTTTTGATCCCTAACTTGGCCCACCTCACTGCAGATGAGTCACCCCATCTTAATGCTGCACCTCATCCCCTAGGCGCCCCAGAGGCAGGGCTGGGTGGAAAGCCTCCTAAGAGTGTGGGTGGCCAATGGGCAGACCAAGCTTCAGTAGTGGTCCACCCAGGCTGGCTTGGATCTCTCTAGAAGCAATTCCAGCTCACTTGCAGAGACCAGGCAAAATGTCCAGTCCTCCAAAGGAACTTTCAGACCTGGCCCAGAGACTAAGGCTGGAGCTTCCCAGAGGACAACCCTGAGGACAAGCATATATGCAGGGATGGACCAGCTATAGCCCCACTGAGAGTTAAGCACACTTGTTGGGCATTGGCACAAACAGGCATCACCCTGGATCATATATCATCCCTTCCTCATGACCCCCTGGAGAGACAGGGATGGTTGGTCTCACTCCACTGCAGAGGAGGCAACAGAGAGGTAGAGTAACTTGCCTAGGTCACACAGCTAACAAGTAAACAAGCCTTTCTGACTCAGTGTCCATGTTCTTTCAGAACACCAGGAGTTCAGAGCAAACTTCTGATGCTGTTCACATGGGGAGCAACCAGGGCCTGGGGTCACATTGGTCTAGAAAGGGCCCAGCACTCTCCTCCATCCAGCACACCAGGACAAAAAGAGGGGGAGGGGAGGTTACCATATCACACTGTTGGGAACTGAACAACATGGGTTCTGACCCTGGACAGCCTGCCCTGGGGGAAGACCCATCAGGACAAGGTGACCCTGGCTGCAAGCAGGGGTCCATATGTTCATGGGAGAAACTTTCCCCTGAAAAGTTCTACATCTGCTTGCATTCTTCTGATACACTGTAATTTGCTTTGTCAGAAAAACTACAAAACTGCTTTCTTGCATATAGCAATTATTTGCCCTTGTAATTAATGAATGTTTAAGACATGTGTTGATAAACTTATCCATAAAAGTTGTAGGTGAGCAGATTAGTGTAGAGCAGATTTCATGAGTCACTCCCCCAGCCTGCCTGGCTCTGTAATTTCATCTCCTTTCTTTCTGTACTTTCATTTTTTAACGGCCACATCAACTTGTCTCTAGTGTTACACTAAGTTGACTGTCACAGCACACACCCCACTCACCTCCACTCTGAAGCATTTTTCCTCACACCCAGGCCCATGGCTGTGGCCTTCAGTGAGTAGCAGTTCTGGCTGAGTGCTCCCCTGGGAGTCAAACCTCCTATCTTCTGCCCTCAGATCTGCCACAGAGCATCAGATGCTCCTAGCAAGTCGTGACTTTCCAGTTTCCTTGGTTATGAAACAGAGAGAAAACAGGAAGGCCTGGATTGTGCCCTTGGCTGTCCAATTACATTCACGTTCATTCTGTCACTTGCAACCAGGTGAGTCCTAAGTGACATACACACCAAAGAGAATCGATAAAACATTTATCCAATCAAAGATTTTTTTAGAGTTCCACAACTCAGTCTTATGTACAGTAGGCTCCTTGGTTTGAAAACACAGTTAAGCCCTGAAAAACAAGGAGTAAAGGCACCTATACCCTCTCCCCCACAGAAGCCAAAAATCTGTGTATAGCATCACACTCTCCCAAATGTAACCACTAATAGCCTGTTGTTGACCAGAACTCTTACAATACACAGTCACTCAACATATACTTTATCTCATATACTCAGTCTTACAGTGAAGTAAGTGAGAAAAAAAGATGTTATGAGCAAATCATAAGCCAGAGGAAACACTGGATTTATCCATACTGTAAGTTTACATCAATTGTTTATAGTGCCGTTTACAAGATGAACCGTCTGTCAGTACCTGCAATACTGTCTTATAGGATACAAAACACTGTAGTTGTTACAGGCACCACTAAAGCTAGACAAAAAAAGTGAAAAGATAATGCAATGAAAAAATTCATATTTATTTACAGGTACAAGGATTTATGCCTGGATAATATTAGTGAAAGAAATCTTCTTGTAAGTGGACCCAGGCAGCTCAAACCTATCTTGTTCAGGATTCAACTCTGTAACCCTTCTGATCAAAAGCCCACTCCATGTCAAGGTCAGAGGATGGTCAACTGGTAAGAAAGGTGAAACTCCAGGTGGGGACTTAACCAAGAATGTAGTTCGGGAAGAGGCCTAGCCAGGACGTAGGCCCCAGTGGATCTGATTGATAATTCGACAGTAAGTGAGTTCTCCTGCCCCTTTGGTTGAATCCTACCTACTGTCAAAGACAGTCTCCTTTCCCTCCCAGAAGCTGCCTCCAGTTTGGCCTCCAGATTATGTTGTTGACAGACACCAAATGGCTCCTGTTTCAGGAGGACAGTGACAGCCTCCCCTCCCCCCATTGCCATGACTGGAGTCCCCACACAGGCCTCTCAACCAGCACACTCAGGGGCATGCCTGCACCCCCAGGCTTCTTCCCAAGGACATTCTGAGGGATACCCCCCCTTTCTCTCTGCCATCTGCTCTTCCAGGGGCCTCCTTTTCCCTTTTTCCTTCTCTCCTGGAGGCCACAGACAAGATCTCCTGGGTATCCCCCCTACAGCATGGCTCTGGCAAGCCTCATCCCCTCTAGACACCTGGGAGTCTCCTTTCTGAGGCAGAGTTCAGTGGGGCATCCAAAGTCATGCTTCAGTGCCAGGTACTGAGATTGAAGCAGAGGGGCCCTGCAGGCACCTACTGTGCACCAGACAGTAGGGAAACGTGGAGTACAGGACAAAGCCAGTGCTGCCAATGTTCATGACATCAAACAAGCTATCCCATGCACACAACTGACTGTATCATGCCGCGACCCTGCACATGCACGCACGTACGCACACAGCATACACATGGCCAGTAATATGATATGTAGTTTCAGGAGCACAAATATCTAGGCAGAAATGCCTAGAAGGTCTGTGAGGATCTGTCAAGTTATCAATAGCGATTACCTCCAGAGGTGAGAGTTTGTTCAAAGGTACTTGAGCCTCAACTCTAGTGTTGTTTTTTGAGGAGAAAGTCCTAACTTGATACTTGCTCCAAACAATTTGGGGGAAGAAAACATCAAATATGGTTAAATAGTGATCGCTGTGTTTTTCTGGAAAAAGCTTCTTGAAGTACTGGTTGCTGCTCTCAAGGCAAAGAATAGAAGAACTGCATTCAAGGGAGGGGACAAATCCAATCTCTGGAGAAGAAGCCCAAGGGATCCACCTCTCCCCACTTCTAATCACTGCTGGGGGTAGGTGTGCACCCCCACAGTCTTAACACCAGGCCTCCACAATTTCCTGGAAGCCAGAGGCATCATTTTTAAAAAACATCTCATTTTCTCACGGCCTTTGGGCAAATGGAGTTGGGTGGGTGTCATGTAATTACATTTTAAGCATTTTTCTGTATTTTATAAAATCCAACACATGGTGGGGGGTGGTGGATAAAGCTTCAGAGGGGAAAGGTCAGAGTTTTATTAGCCCTGATATTCAGATGAGAAATGTTTTCTGGACAAATCCACCCCCAGTGTCAAACAAATCTCTAACATTAATTTTTTTTAATATTTTGTATTGTTTTTCAAGCATACAAGTACTATGTGAAAAGATTCTCTTTTAAAAAAAAATCACATAATCCTAATGAAGTTGAGACTTCCTCTGCCCTGTCAGTCCTCATCCAGAGACCCCTGGGAGGTGACCAACCTCCCCAATTAGATGAAGATCTTTCCAGAACTTTCTTGAGACCTTTAAATGCACGTGTGGACCACTGAAATAAGTCATCCTGACTTCCTTTGTTTTTTAATTAATAGCTTTATGCTGATTAGGTTCTATAAATCATTTTTTTTCTTTTTAAATACAACCAAGGACCACAGTGTTGAGGTGCCATACATTCTTTAACCACTTAATATGGAAATTATTTACAACAACAGCAACAAACAGTTTGCATTGATTTACAAAGAAACCCATGCCTCTTCCCTTAATTGGCTTAAATGGTGATGGGCACTTAGACAGTCTATGATTTTAGACAGTTTCTCTCTCTTCCCCCATGAGGATGTCTCTCTGCAAGCTCCCTCTGCTGTGTCTGGTTTCCTCCTCATCTGATTTCCTTTCCTGGGTTGATTTCTGAGTGGCTGAGGGGAGAATCTCACTTGTCCCCAGCCTCTGGACCTACCGTGGTTACTTGCTTCAGCTCCCCCAACAAGCCTGTGATGAGAGAACACACATAGCTCCCTTGCAGCTCCTGCGACTGCCTTAAAATAGCAGCTCTGTCTCACTCCCATGCTCCTAGGAAGCAGTCATGCCTGGTTTTGTCTGAAACGCCTGCAAATGGAGACAATAGGCCACACACACTCTCAAAAAGCTAGGGGCCTCCTTTGCACCAAATGTCCTTTCTGATCAGGACAGAGAGAGTAGCAGGGCTCAGGCAGAAGAGAGAGACTTGAATGAGAATAACTGTGTACTCCCATCTTCAGCAGGGAGATGGTTCTGCTCTGGTCCTGACTGCCTCCCAAGATGGCTCCCCTTCCCCAAATCCCCAGTTTGGGTTTGTCTTGACACAGTTCTGTTCCCCACAAGGTAATACCTAACAGTCTTAAGTACTCTACATCCATAGCTCATTTAATGACGCAAATAGCCTATGGGGTAGGTTCTACTATTCTCTCAATTCAGGAGATTAGGAGACTGAGGCTAGGACCCCAGATTAGCCAGTTACTAAGTAACAGAGCTCGTCCTAGGCATCCTGTTCTCCAAACTACTAAGTTGTACATTCCCATACCCTCCCTTTGGAGGATGGAAGGAACTTTTCACATTGAAAGTGGCATTAACAAGAGGATTTGTCCCAAAGGGGGAATAAGGAAAAAAACATGCAAGGAACTGAATAACACAGGTTTCAGTGGAAAGTGCTTTCTCACCGCAGAACTTTTGCACATACTGTTTCCAATTTCTTATATTTCTACGGATGTTCCCCTTATCCTAGTCACAATTTCATCTACTCTCCGTTTTCCTAACTCTTTACATGACTGATTTCCTTTTATCTTTCATGTGCATGAGGAATCAGTGAGTCACCAGGCATATTCATTTGTTCATAAAATAGGTATTGCCTGCCTACTATGTCCAGGCACAGGTACTGAGTTATGAATAAGAGAGATACAATGTCTGCCCTTCTGCCAACAGACTGATACAGAGTAGGTCCTTAGTAAACAAAAGGCTGACTTGGGGGAGTTTTGAGGAGCAGCTGAAGAAATGGATGGGGGAGAGTTTTGCACCTAGGAGAGCCCTAAATGCTGGTGCTCCCTGCTCACCACCCTATCCCCAGGCTCCTGTATGCCCACTTTGCCAAGAGATGAGAACAGAAACTACCCTCCACCTTCCTGAGCCATTTCATAGAAAAGGGACTGCCATAACTTCCAGCTCCTCAGCAAGGCCCAGGCTGCTCGGAGTGCTCCACAATGTGATTGCTATGGCAATGAAGTGGGTTCTCAATGCCCCAGAATCCTGTTAATTTCATTGATTTCCTCCATATTCTCTGAGGTCATTCAATGGCAGGACCTGTGCCAGATCCAGGACATATTGAAGAAATAAGACCACTGTGTTCAGGGAGACAGGAGGAACTTGAAGGAGACTTGAAGGAGATTTCTGACTTGACTACACACGCACATGCATACACACACAGTGAGCATGCACATGCTCTCACAGCACATACATGCAAACAACACACATGCATGAACAGACACACTCAAGCTCACAGTACACACAGGTGCATGCATTCATGCACTCTAAACTCCTGAGCAGAAGTATGTGAAAAGCCAAATCATTCACAAGCTTGGGGGAAGGGAGAGCACAGAGGTTATCAAAGAGTCTGAACTGCATTCACAGGCATTGTTGAGAGCCACTTGTGGGGGGGAGACAACATGGTAGCCACTTTGTGTCTCAGCTATAGTAGTTACCTACTGCCACATAACAAAATACTCCCATACCTTAGCAGCCTAAAATATTTATTATCTCACATGGTTTCTAAGGGTCAGTCTTGGATTCAAACAGCAGTTTGGTCAACTGATTGTATAAATAACTTTGAGGGCAGAGACTGTGCCTTTTATTTTCCATGGGCTCTGAGTAGTCTTGAGTACAGTAAGTACAGATATTTAGCAAACACTTGTTTGTGAAAACGGTGATGATGATGATGATGATGATGATGATGATGATGACAATAAGCACATGCACACCAGTTTGCAGAGATTACAATGGGCTTTCTATTAGTCAATCATCAAACAGCTAACAGTTGTGGAAATAGGATTCTTACCTTGAAGAAGTTATAACCTATTCTCTAAACAGAGAAGCCGATTATAACTCCAAAGTTAAAAGGACAGGACAGGAAAGGGCATATGCTTGGGAAAGAGAAAGGCTTTCATTTCAAACTCCACCTCTTCTGTGTGACCTAGGAAAATCCTGAACGTTTCTGTTTTTCTTCTTCTTTGCTTAAGGATGAAGATAGTTATTCTTACCTCAAAAGTTGTAAAAACAGTTCAGTACATAGCACTCCTTCAGCACATGATAATTATGTTTATAATTATAACCAGTACAAAATGCAGTGGTCACAGGGTCCAGGTTTGCACATGGCTGCCTTCAAATTTGGCAGCACCAATCAATAAGCCAAAACTTGTGAAACATTGGTTACCATTGCTCTTAAAACATTGGTTACAGTTACTTTTACAGGAGCACGTCAGGATGCTCATCAAATCAATACATTTTATTCAAAATCTTGACCACAGAGAAGAGATTCCATGAAAGCTCTCCAAAGTTATATTTTCAAAGAGATTGCCTATCTTTTAGAGATACAATGTGCAATATTTACAAATAAATGTCATGACCAGAGGGATTTGATTTACAATAACCTAGTGGAGGAGGTGATATGGGTGAAAGATTTGATGGTACAGAGTAACTAGACCTTGAAGGCTGTCATAGCTTCTCAGCAAGCACATGGGGCTTCCAATTCCATTATTACCTATGATTTTGTTTGTGTTTGGTTATAATGAAAAGTATGTTTTAAAAGCTCTCCTAAGAACCTTTTGTAAAGATACTCTGATTTCCATTTCACAGATGAAGATTTCACAGAAAGGTGAAGCTTCTTGTCCAAGGTCACACAGCATGTTTGACAACAGAGTTAGGACTCAAAGCCAGGTCAGTGCAAGTGCAAAACCCAGATTCTGTCCACAACACCAGTCATTAAAGGAAAAAAATTACAAGGCCACCAAAATCTATGCAAATTCTCACAGAAAGCTCTATTTAGTCAAACAAATGAAAAAGAACAGCTTTTGAAAGTTCAAACAGAAATATAAGTTGCTAGCCAGGTGCGGTGGTATGCGCCTGTAATCCTAGTTATATTTGGGAGACTGAGGCATCAGCATAGCTTGAGCTTGAGGAATCTGGGCTATCATGCAGTATTCATCATGGTGTGTGCACCACCTGAGTGGTGATTTCCTGGGGGAGGGGTACCACTAACCAATGCTGCCTATGAGCAGATCAAAACAGGCTGGTCCAGGTCGGTACCAGAGACAGAAATATAAGTTGAAGGGTCGTGCTTTCTTTCAATTGTCAATTTGGTGCCATCAGGGGGAGAAACTTTCTCCATTCATTCTGGTTCTCTTTCTCCTAGGATAGGGATCTCAGAGAATGGCAATTAATAATAAATCAGTAAATGTGTCCTCTCTTGCCATCAAGTCTGGCTGATCTCCCCATGTCTCCAGAGACCCCCACCAAGCACACACACAGGTTCTGTTGGATGCCTAACTCCCTCCCCACAAGGACTGTTAATTTCAGACTGGAGGGAGGATGGGGTAGGGGAGCACATCATAGTCCCCTGGAGTCCAGCAGCTGAGGTTCAAATCCAGTGTGCCCACTCCTAGCTGTGTGACCTTGAGAAAGTCACTCTCCCTCTGACCCTGGCAGAGTCCTCCTTAGACTTGTGCTGGGCAGACTCCTAGAAGAGTTTCCTACCCCCATCCCTGTCTCCTCCTTCTTGTAGAAACAACCTAGCAACATAATATTAAGCTTCAATCCAGCCCCTTATGTAAAACCCTCATAAACTCTGAATGAGTGAAAGCAAGCTTCCTAAGACTGGAAGTGAATCATTCCTATACCTTAGCATCCACGGGGGCTCAGGGAGCAGAGACTGATGAACAGGCTGAGTGCTCATCACTGACTAAGCAGCACTAATATCCTCAAGCACTGAGTAGTCTATCACTGTTGGTGTCCCTTTCATGTGGAGTAGATAGCAGGTGCTTATAGGTGCATCTGGGGTATGTTTCCTCTAGAAGATTAGGTTCCCAGTGGGGTTCCTGATGGGGGGGGGCTGTGAGGACATTCTAGTCATAGGGAGACTAATTCTATGGGCTATCTGACCCCTCATTGTGAGCAGGCAAGGAATTAAGAAACAAATTAAGATCTAGCGGGGGTTTGCTTTCCATTCAGGACTCTGCACCTAGGATGTCTTTATGTGAGGTGACAAAGCCCTCTGGTGGAGAGTACACTTGTTGCTGGCCAGAGGTCCACCCTGAATACTTAGGGAATAAGAAAGCAGAGACTTCCCCCATCTGGCAAAAGTTGGGAAAGCATATGATTCTAGAGCCAGTAATTGGTATGGCAGTAGACCAGCAGACACAGTAGCTAATAAAAGCTACCCTTCTTTCAAAGCTACTTTTTAATGAGCACTTATTGTGTGTCAGTCTTTTTTCAGAAGCTGTCTCATTTAATCCTCACAATAACTTTGTGAAGTCCCATTCTACAGAAGAGAAAATTGAGGCTCAAAATGATTTGCTGCTCTGGGGGCTGGGTTGACCCTGGTCACCAGGGTCAACTCAGCTCGAAGACTCCCATAGGCCAGGCTTTTTTGCCAGAGGGGAAAAGAGAGAAGATTCATTTTTAAGATAAGTGCTTAGTTTGCAACACTGTAGGTTTCAGGGGTACAGTTTCTCACCTCAGCAACTGCATTTATCACACTACTGGATATTCAGTCACCACCACCAATCAGCGCCTCTACCTGTATCCACCCTCTCCTCTCTGGTAACCAATACTTTTATCAGAGTTTGGGATTTTGTTTATTTGCACTTTTTGGTTGTTAGTTTTTTCTTTATCTTCCACTGACAGGTGAAGTTATTGTTAGTTATCTTTTTCTTTATGACTATTTCATTTAGCACAATCCCCTCAAGTTTCATGGTGACTGAGAAGTATCCCCTTGTATTTATGCTGTACCTCCCTTATCCACTGAAACTGAGAAGTATCCCCTTGTGTTTATGCTGTACCTCATGTGTCTTATGATCACCATCATTCCCAGAGATGAGTAGTGGTCCCTCGTTGTGATTTTGATCTGCATTTTCCCAGTGGGAAGTGATGATGGCCATTGTTTCATGGGCCCCAGTAAGTCTTCTTTGGTAAAATGCCTATTTAGATCCACTGCCCAGAAAATAACATTAATTGAGCATCCTCTGTGTCCCCTGTCCTGACCCAGGATAGAGAGGCCTGAGTGGACATGTGGTCAGTCACACTGGGAATGGTGACACCTGCTAGATTGCACCATTGTACCCTGCTCCTGTTGTAAATGAGAGGGTTGAGGGTAATTTTTAAGACAGTGTGAATATTCTGTTTTCCAACAACCTTCCACCTAATGCTAATGATTTTAACATTCCCTCATGATCTTTGCCTGAGTCGATTATTGGTTGCAAAATAGTGATGCCCTGTATCTTAAACGATGTTCTACATCACTTAGTTTATTGATTGGCACTCTACTGTAAAAGACAGCATCACTTCCTTTTCTTTGGTACCATTATAAATTCATCAGTGTTGAAATTCAACATATTGGGGGTGATCCAGAACTACTCTTGATATTTAAACCATCCCCAAATGGACCAGTGGGAGGATCTTTCATTCAGATACCTGTGTTCTTTTTTATCATTCCATACTTTCCCCATGGGTTTTTGAGCTCCAGATCATCTGATACACATCCCAAGCCTAGAATCAGCCATTTCATCCAAAAGTTCTTTTAAGTGAGGAATGGTATTTAGAAACCAAGAGCTGAGGGATGGCGGTCCCACTGCTATTTCAGTTTGATTCAGGTTATTATATATAAAATGGTAACTTTAATTCTAACTTCATACCACAGTTTTCTTCCTTCCTTTCCCTCACCCCGTACTTCATCTCCCTTCTTCCACAGAGAATTCTGACTCAAAATAACATTAATGTACTGACTCTGTTCCATAGTACACACAGTACTATACCAAGTCCATAGTCCATAGTACATAGTACTATACCAAGTCCTCCGGCAACAACATCCTACTAAGTAGTGCTTTGCAGGTGGGAGAACTACGAGAAGTCATATATTATCCAAAACTTAACAACGATGTAAGAAAGAAGTACATTTAAAAAGTTTTGTTTTTTTTTAATTTGAAGCCCTATTAAGTAAAGGTCATAATTTTTGCAGTTCTTTTCATCCTTAAAATATATCCAACTAAGAAAGTGTATTTGCAATCTTGGCATTACTTCCCAGGTTAGTATGATTGCTACCAATGTGACATTTTCATTTGTATTGAATTTTAGGAGTACTTTTCCCATCATTTCACTGACTTTTGATTAGCCAAACTACATGTCTCAAAAGCCAAAAACTGAAGGATAGTGGATAGTGATTCTTTCACCCAAGTTTGCTTCCTGCCTCATTCACTCATCCAGTAGATAAGCATTGTCACTATTTCTGCTTTATCCTTCCCAGCCCCCAATTTTTAAAGATAAATTCATATATATATATCATATACATACATATTTTTTCTCCTTTAAAAAAATCACAAACTCTAAGCATCAGTTTGCAGTTTGCTTTTTTTTTTAATCACTTAAAAGAACATTTTGGAAATGACTCCAAACCAGTTCCTAGAGTTACTTCTCGATCTGTTTGAAAAATTAAGCTTTTCTTCCTTCTCTTTCCTCTGCCTTGGGGCCTGCAGAGTCTACTGGGAATAGGACTTTCAGATGACGTCTGGAAGGATGCAGTCCCAGCCATCCTTGCTAACTGCAAGCAGTGTCTCCAGAGCCCATAGAGAAGAGCAGGCAGTTCTTCTTCAAATGGGAGGTGTGTATGTTCCAGATGAAACAAAATTCGATTGCCACAAGAGATGTACTTGCATGTGCAAAGCAAAGACCGACACAGTGACCCCTGGAGGCAAACCAGATAAAGACAGGGCATCTGGGGGAAGGTCACATACATGCCCATTATCTGCACCAAATCCTGAACCTACCTTCTGGCTAAGCGATAGGATGCAGAATCTGAGTGATGCAGTACCCTTCATGGGTTTAAACTTATTGAAAATCCTATAGATGAAGATGACAGCAGATCTATTCTCTCCTACTTTGTTAAAAGAAATATTGAATTTTCATGACACAAGCAATATATGGCTCGCTCCTGGTTTTTAAAAGCTGAGCCTTGTATTAAGGATTTACTGGCTCCTTTGGGTCCCCCACATCTCATGCAGGCTTCCCCCTGAGTTGAAGTTGGTCCTCCAAGACCTCTTTCAGTGCATGTATGTACCTACATGTGCACTTAGAAAAGGTTTCTTAACACAGATGGTGTCATATTTTAAGCAGCTTTCTAAAATCGAGGTTTTTTTTAGTCAAAGTTATGTGAGGATGAAGCCTTGTAGCTAGGTGGCGCTCTTCTTCCCTGAAGAAATTGTTTCCTCCTCATGTACCAGCTCAAGTTCATCCATTATCTTAAAATTAGCCACAGCATTTCATGGATGACCAAAGTCATCCTTCCTACCCCTGGACTCCTACTCTTTTCTCTATAGCTTTTCTTCTGCAGTATTGATTGACTGACTGACTGATTGATTGATTGATTGATTGATAATGATGTGCAAAAATGCATCATAGAAAAATACTATGGCACATGCTGAGCCCTTAGCTCTATCCCAGGACAAGTAAATACCTGAGAGTAAACCCATATCTTCATTCCACATTCTTTCAACAAACATTAACTACATACCTATTGCATGCCAGACCTGGACTAGGCACTGAGCATAGGGTGGAGGAAAAGGTCACATGTGGCCCACCCATCAATTTGCATTCAGTATAGGGTAGTGGTTAACAGCATGAATTTGACAGGCAGCTGCTGGGGTTTGGGTCCTCTCTCCATTACTTATGAATCATGTGACCTTGCTGATTCTACCTTTATTTAAAATTCTGATGCTTTGTTCATCATATTTTTTATTCCTTTGCCTAAATTTTGGGTTTTTACATATTACTTTGACATAATATTTAGCTATATAACTAAGGGTGGAATATTTGGGGTTTCTTTGGTAGGCCTTTTTTTTTTTGGCATCCCTGTAAATTTTGCAACTGAGGCTAATGCCTCACTTAGCTCTCTCAACCTTGTGCAAATATTGAACTCTTTGTATTTTAGTTTCCTCATCTGCAAAGTGAGAAAACCAATAGCACCTCCTTCCCAATGCTGTTGTATTAAAGAAGCTTAAATGTGTACAGAACTCAGAGTCAGTAGGTGTTAGGGCAGTGTTCACCATCACCTAGTTATTTGGGGAATACCTGGGGATTTAGCACCTGCGGTTCACGGCGGCTGATAAATGAACAGCTGATGGCCACTGCAGTTGCATCCCCAGTTCAGCAGCTCTCACCTCGGCACACTGTGAGAGTGGTCATCACTCGCTGTCTTGGGTCATGTGCCTACTGCTGCTCTCTACCAGTACTGATTTACTCCCAACATAATTTCATTGTTTTTTGTTTTTTCAGAAAAGATGAGAAGTACCTTTTTTTTTCTTTATTTTTTAAATTTATTTATATATAAATTTCATATCATTGTAATCCCAGGGATTTACACACACACCCCTCCCCACCATTCCCCCCTTTTCCTCCCTGCCCAAAGTTGTGTGCTTCAGTTTGGTGCTTAGCTTGTTTTGACTTTTCCTCATGGCTTTTGTTTATTTTTTCCCTATACCCCATATATTAGTGATCATTTGGCTTCTGTCTTTTTATTTTTGACTTGTTTATGCTAATATGATTTCTTCTAAGTACATTCATGTTATCATAAA
>PVHY01021342.1:0-24062 GCA_004024945.1 Uropsilus gracilis
TGGAAGCAACCTAAATGCCCCAAAACAGATGACTGGATGAAAAAAATGTGGTACATATACACAATGGAATATTACTCAGCAATTAAAAATGACAAATTTGATGAATTTATGGAAACCTGGATGTACCTAGAAGAAATCATTCTAGCAGAAACGAGCCAGATAGAAAGGGACAGAAACCAAATGGTTTCACTAATATATGTCAACCAAATGAAACTGCACAAGGGGAGAATGGGGACCAGCTGGAGCGGGTGGGAAGGGGAGGTGGTGGGTGACCCCCAGGGACGGAAATGATGTGAAATATATATAAATAAATTAATTAAATTAAAAAAAAAGAATGAAATCAGATCACTCTTAAAGACTTAGGTACAAGACTGGCAACAATAAAATATACAGAAGAAAACAGTGATAACATCAAACATAAAGATGTTTTTAGAAACTTGATGCCACAGCAAGCAAAAAATAAACAATATAAACTATATAAAATTAGGGGCAGATGGGATAGAAGATATATACATATATACATATATACGTATACATATATACATATAAAAAGAAAAATAAGCAATCTGCATTATCTCAAATTAAAAAGTAAACAGTGAAAGAAAATGTAAGTAGATTAAAAAGACATCCAATTGAATGGCAGAATATATTTACAAATTACATAACTAACATAGTTTAATATCCAACATGTTGTTTAAAATTTACACAATTTAAGCTGTGTGGAGGACCCTCGAACTACTAAAAATGGAACTACCATTCAATCCAGCAATTCCACTTCTGGGAATCTACACAAAGAATACAAAGACACTAATTCAAAAGGACAGCTGTGCCCCCCCCAAAAAAAGACATCTGTACTCAGATGTTTATTGTAGCACTATTTACAATCAAGATATAGAAACAACACAAATACCCAAAAACAGACAAATGAACCAGAAAGTTGTGGTTTATTTACTCCATAGAATATTATTCAACAATCAAAAAGAACAAATTTGATGCATTGTGGATGGACCTGGAAGGAATCATCTAGTGGAAATAAGCCAGAAAGAAAAAGAAAAATACTGGATGATCTCACCTGTATGTGGGACATAAGGAAAACAAACAAAAGGACAAGTAAAAGTTAAAACTAAGAAACTGTCAGCAGTACTGAAACAAAGAGCAAGGAAGGGAGAGGGAGTAAAATTGGGGAAGGGCACAGAGATTATGATGACAGCTGACAAGTGACAAGGTGGTGGGAGAACCTCCTGGTATACAATGATGCAAATAAAATACACACACCTGTGTAATCAATCTAAAAATATTAAATTAAATTCTAAAAAATTGTGCAATTTAACAATAAAAATTCCAAGTTAATAAACAGGTATGATTTAAAAATATACAACATTTTATAGCTACATTTATTCATTAAAGGCATGGCTACTCATTTCCCCTTTATTTACTTGCAGAAACCGGTTTGAAAACTTTAGAAGGTTCATTTCTCTTGAAACAGTTCATTAGAAGTAAATTTTAAGGAAGAAAATTAAAGTTCAAAAACATACTTCACATATTGTTCATATCCATATAGTGATTTACCTTTCAATTTCTCCAGTATTCTCAAATGTGGCATCTTTCTTAAGATGGCTTTACCATTTTCTACACAAGTATAGGCATACACTACTTAAACATGTCCATATGTATGTATGTACAGATAGAAATAATATTCATAACCACCAAAAATATTTATCTTCAGTCTAAAAGACTCTACTTTGAAAGAAAATGTTTTAATCCCAAATTAAATCTAAGCCTTCAATATTAAAATTTTGCTTTAATAAATAAAAATATTTCCTATAAAGTCTTTCCCTTAGAAGAAGTGATATACAAAAAAAGATATAAAACCTAAGTAAGATATGGTTGGATAATTTTCTATTTCACTTATTTAGCCCTATTAGCCATTCAGTTACACAGCATAGTAATCACTAAACAGATTTTCACTAAGATCAAATCACAGTAATAGTTAATTTGATGATATCCTATATTTTATTTTTGTATGATTTGTTGCATTCTTTTTATTGGTAATTAATAATGACATCAATCATTTGGGAAGGGCTGAGACTCTTAGAAATAAATTTTCAATACATAATTATGTTAAATTACCTAAGGCATATCACCACCTCTACAACAAAACCAGCAAACTGAATTTCCAAAGACAAGAATTAGCAGTACTTACAGCTATTAGAGATCATGAACTTCTTTAAGAGTTTCCTAATACTATTTTTAATGTAATTTCTTTTAGGACACAACTTTATATTGCACCCCAAAATCTTGTCTTGACAGCAGTGGTTATCTTATTTCCTGTCTTGCCCACAAAACCAATATAAAATGATACTCTAAATAAAATTAACTTAATTACTGAATGATGTACAGTGATATACTGTATGGATAAAGCTGAATAAAGAAAAGGTCATCTGAATAAAAATTTTTATCATTTAAATCAATTATCTCAAACAAATATTCTATCAGAATTGGTCTTCAAATGTACATGTCAAAATATAAAATTATTTTGATGCAAAGTGATTTAATGCTTTGAATTGTCAGAAAGAATAATATAACTATAACTCAAACATCATTTTAGTAAATTCTTAAGAGGCTATAAGTGTACTGCATGCTTCCATGGTTTTTTTTTTTTTTTAAGATTATGTGTATCTCTTTGATGAAATTTTAAAGTGGAATAAAATAAAACACATTTTATGTTGCCTTTGATCTTTAACTTGTAGCCTTATCTCCCAGGTGAAAGGGCACATTATTCAATTTCACTATATTTTGTGTAAAACCACTGTAGCGTTGAAGATGACTTTCAGAACAAATGTCATGGTACTTAAAGCTCAGATCAGAATCCAGTTTTTCAGCTTCTTAATTAAAATCATAGTTTAAAATAGTCTGACAATGTTATCTTTATTCTTTCCAGCTGAACAGTGATAGAATTTAACATCTTTTATTCAATCATGCCTTGCAATCTTTCTATGGTTCTTTTATTTTCTAACACACTGAAACAATTTCAAGAAGTAAAATACTTTATGCTTTTGTACTTAATGTTACAAGAAGTGGTATCTCATTTCTAGATTCTCTATGTATGTGATATATAAATCTTACTTATAAGTTCATTTCACTTGCCTTATCCCAAAGAAAGAAGACTGAAATAGTATAAACCAACCCAAGAAGTCCTCAGAAGATTTAAGTGAACACAGGAAACACTTTGCTCAAAAATGAAAACAAACAAACAAACAAAAAAAAAAAACCTCATTCTGAATCAAATAGGGAGATAGAATCAAGGTAAGTAATTTATAAAATGTTACAAAAATGCAAATTAAAAATTTTAACATAATATAGAAGAGATTTTTGCAACATATAAACACTTGTTGAAAATAAAGGATGAAGACCCTATACCAAATGTAGTATTCAATTATATTATTTCATGTTTTCAGGCTGTATATAATTAACAACTCTAATAAATAGCTAGGAAAGATATTAAAAGAAGAGGTTTTGGAGTTTTGTTCTTTTTGGTTTTTTTGCTGTTTTATTTTAATATACACAATCTTTACCAAAAATTTGGAACTATGTCAAATTTATTTTTTAATACGTATATACTATGTACTCTGGAAATTTGTGGAATAATTAAATTATATTTGAAACTAAACTTCAGGGGTTTTTTTGTTTTTGAGACTAGGTCTCGCTATGTTGCCCGGAGTACCACGGACTCAAGCAATCCCCAGTCTCAGCTTTCCAGGTAGCTGGGATTACAGGTACGCACCACCACACCCAGCTATTTTTTGAGACAAGGTCTCACTACGTTGCCCCAGGCGGGTCTCAAACCCGTGGTCTCTAGCAATTCCAGGCTCAGTCTCCCTTCTTAGGCTGGGATTAAAAGCATGTGCCACCATGCCCTGCCCCCTATACTTCAGTTTTTAAAAGAAGATATTAATATCCAGTTTCAATCCTTTTACCATAAACGTCACATTTATAATGACAAAAATACTGTGCACATTATGTACTAATCTGGGGATTATACATTTTGTAATTTCCTTACCATTTCACTCACTTTCTTCTGTAAAGAATATTTGGAAACCTTAAAAAAAACAAAAGAAAAATTAAAATCCTAATTAAAAGGAATTTGTTACAAATTCCTCCTGATATTACAACTGTATGCTATAAAATATAGTATTTATCTCCCATGAACTATTTACTTAGTGACTTTTTTTCAAAATATTATTTGCCATAACTCTTCCATATAACAAAAACATTACATCCACTTCCATTTATTTATTCAACACATTTATAGAGCACTTACAGAAAGTCAGTTTCCTAGGAGACTAGAACACAACATAGAGCAAAACAAATTCCTATCAATAAGAAACCGTCTAATGGGGATGGTAATAGACAATAAAATATGAGTGATAAGCACAGAAATTAGAGAGTGACAACTACTATGGAGATAAAGCAAAGCTAAATGAAAAGAGGTGCCACTGCAAAGGATAAGAGGAGTTCTAAGACAAGTTCGGGAGAGATAAACTTCTAGAGATAAGTTACCGGAATTTAATGTATAGCACAATGACAGTAGTTAATAATATTGCATTATATATTAGAAAATTTTAAAGAAAGAAGATCTTAACAGTTCTCACAATAAAAAAAATTATAATCATTTGCATATGGACATGCTGTATATGCTCAATGTCAATTATAACTCACAAACCTGAAGGGAAAAATTTACCAAATATGTGTGTGTGTGTGTGTGTGTGTGTGTGTGTGTGTAAAATGAGATTTTGAAACATAAAACAAACCAAAAAAAACCTCAGTCACCCTAAAAATAAACAACTGAATCAATTACATAATTACATTCCTATTAAATGTTCTACAACATACCTAATTCTTGCTATTTTCAAACTTTTCAATTTCAACCACTCTGATAGGTATGAACTATTATCTCACTATGGTTTTGATTTGTACACCTAATTCTTGCTATTTTCAAACTTTTCAATTTCAACCACTCTGATAGGTATGAACTATTATCCCACTATGGTTTTGATTTGTACTTTTCTTATAACCAAAAATATAGAGCACCATTTCATATACTTATTGACCACTTAATTAATCTCTGTGTATATGTTTATGAAATGCCTGTCTCAGTTTTTACACCACCCCTTTCTGACTGATTTGTCTTAATGATGAGTTACATATGCTGCAAATTTCCCCCACTCTATGACTTGCCTTTTAACCCTCTTAATAGTGGTTTCTGAAGAAAAGTTCTTTCTGTTAATGCTGTTCAATTTACCAGCAATTTCCCTTTTTGATTAGTGCCTGGTTTAAGAAATCTTGGTCTACTCCAAGTTGATAAGTGTACTCTCTTATTTTTCAGGAATATCATTGCTTTGGCTTACACAAAATCAGATTTCTGTTTACTGATTTTCTACATTAATGTTCAAGTGACCTGGCAATATTTATTGACAAGAACTTTCTTTTTCCCTATTGCATTCAAGTGACAGCTCTGGGACTTTTTTAATTGTCTCATAAACTGGGATATAAGCTCCATGAGAACAGGAACATTATTCATTTTGTTTACTGCTAATTCATAATCTAGAAGAACACCTGGCAAAGTTTAGGATCTCAGAAAATATTATAAATACATTTCTAAAAAGTAAGCAAGCAAGAGTGATAGAGCTAGGAGATTTGCTACTCAGTATCAGCTCTTCATTAAAGAAAATTTGACAAAACAGAATAAGCACAAAAAAAAAGTTGTTTTAAACAATCTCACAGCCTCAAAATCATAATCATTAGTGCTTTGGTATCCAGATATTTTTCTATGCATTTATACTTTAAAACAGAGCCAGTGAGAAATGGAATAAAAATATAGGTACTACTACTTTTCAATCTATTTTTACTTAGTATATATTAAAACCTTTTTCTGTAACAAATTAATCAGCAACATAACTTCTTAATAGTTACATAGTATTCTACTATAACTGCATCAGGGTTTATATACCCTCATTTTTTAGATTTTACTCAGTTTTCAGTCTTTTACTATTATCTACTATGCTAAACTAAACATGCTTGCACTAATATTTCAGCAATTATTCATTTTAGGATAAATTCTAAGAAGCACATTCTTAAGATTTATTCATTTTTATAGATGTTTTATAATAATATAAAACATATATATAGTTATATATAGTTATAGTTTGCAGGACTTAGATAGTTTGGAGGACTCTTACATAGTCCTCCAAAGTAATTGCCCATTAACCCGTATGCATAATTTTATTGAGTACTCATTTTCTTAAATCCTCCTTATATTTGTTATATTTGTTAAATCCTCCTTAAATTTGTTAAGTAGAAACATAACAACTATATTTCTGAGAAATAAAATGTTTCAGCACACTGCCTTGAATACACCAATGATTTTATTTTGATGGAATGAGCAATTTTTGAGTGAGTTCTTCAACAAATATGAGACTATAACTAAAGCACTGATCAGTCACTGGGGTTACAATACCAAACAAAAAAAAAATTGTCCAACAAATTCTGGGGAATGCAGATAATAAGCAATAGAAGTTAAAAAGTATGGTCTATTAGTACTGATAAATGCTAAAGAAAAATAACTATTAAGAAAGATGGTTACAAAGGATAGCTAGGAAAGTCCTTTCCATGAGAGCTACTTCTGAATAAAGACTTAATAGAAGTGATAGAGTATTCTAGCAAGTAGAAAGGCCCTACGGTGAAAAATGTCTGGTGTGTTCAAATAACAGCAAGGAAGTCAGTGTAACTAGAAGGGAGTAATCAAGAGAAAGAACAGGAAAAAATTAATTCAAAATAGGAGAAGGGAAGAGAGAAGGAACAAATCATTACAAGGAAGGCCTTGTAATACATGATAAGAATTTAGGATTTTATACTGAATGAAACACAAAGTCACTGAAGTAATCCATATTTGTACTACAAATGCGATATAGCCTGACTTATTTTTTAAAAGAGAACGCTGTTGTGTTAACATTAAAGAGGAATAGTAAAGCTAGATATCCACATGCAGAATAGATTTGGACCTTTACACAAAAATCAACTACTGGAATAAAGACTTACACATAAAACCTGAAACCATAAAGACATTTGAAAAAATACAAACAGGGAAAGAGCTTCTTGACAATAGTCTGGGCAATAATATTTTGTATATAATACCAAAAATCACAAGTAACAAAAGCAAAAATAGAAAAATAGTATTGCATAAAACTAAAAAGCTTCTGTGCAACAAAGGAAACAATCAGCAGAGAGCAACTCAAAAGTGTTGAGGAACTGAAGATGTATTTCTCAAAAGACAATATACAAATGGCCAACGTGTGTGTGTGTGTGTGTGTGTGTGTGTGTGTCTGTGTGTGTGTATGAAAACATGCTCAACATCACCAGGCCATAAAGTACTGATGAGGAATTAGAGAAAAGGGGAACCTTTATACTACCTCAATCAGATAAAGAAAGTAAGTTTATTATCTGCTTATACTCATTCATACTTTGATGTGAATTACTTCATCAAGAGAGTCTTCTTGTCGAGTCTTGTCAAAATATATAATGCTCTTTGTAATTAATGTTATCTATAGTATAGGACTACGAAATCATGTGACTATCTTCTCCCCAATGATATTTATTTACTTTCTATCAAATTTTAGTGTCCTCCCCACTAGAATTAAAGCTCCACAAGGACAGAGATTTTTATCTTTTTTATTCATTAATACATCCTTAAAGCTTAGATCAGTGTTAGGCACAAAGGATCAATAAGCAAGCAATACTAAGTTACCTTACCTGTAATGCTTTTAATGTTTCCTTCAATCCTTCTATTTCTTTTTCTTTTATTTCTGTTGCAAGTTGATATTTTCCCTTTAAGGGAAAAGTTATAGTTAAATATATCCCAATGTAACTGATATTATTAACGGAGAAAATATAGCAATTCAAAAACCAAAATCTCTACTCTAAATCTAATACTTTAAACTTACATCTGCACTACAGATTACATTTTTAAAAACTTCAAAGTATCATAAAATTACAATGTCTTTATGATTGTAAATATCATGAAATGGAAAATAATATAACAACAAATCATTTTAACAGTAGAACATTTCTGAGAACTTAAGAACTCTATATAATTAGATAATTTATATAACTAAAATACATTCTAATTAATAAGATATAAGTACATTTGTTTTATAAATTTAGAGAAAAAAATTTATTTATTTTATTTATTTTTTTTTTTTTGAGACTAGGTCTTGCTATTGGTACTATGGACTCAAGCAATCCCCAGCTTCAGCTTCCCAGGTAGCTGGGATTACAGGCACGCACCACCACACCCAGCTATTTTTTTGAAACTAGGTCTCGCTATTTTGCTTGGGTGGGACTTGACCGTGATCCCCAGTCCCAGTCATACTCCAGAGGCTGGCGCTTACAGGTACATGCCACTGTGCCTGGCTAGAGAAAAATTTAAATGAAGGTTCATTGATAAAAATTATAAGTACTAATAATATAAACAGTACATTCATTAATAAAAATATATTAAGCATTAAATAGCTGAAGAAAATACCATGTATATCTAGGGTTGTTCAGAGTTGTCTTTTCTATTTGCTCTGAACCCAGAGGAAAATCAACTTAGTGTTTCTAAAACAAATTTAATTTTTAATTAACTTTAAAAAGCACTAAAATATGTTTAATAGAAACATCCAGACGGGAACGGTGGCTCGTGCCTGTAAGCTTCAGCCTATGAAGTGGCTGGGGCTAGGGATTGCGATTTGAGTCCCACCTGGGGCCTGTAGCGAGACCTAGTCCCCAAAAAATAGCTGGGCGTGGAGGCACGTGTCTGTAATCCCAGCTACCTGGGAAGCTGAGGCTGGGGATGGCTTGAGTCTGTGGTACCCCGGGCAACGAGAGCCTGTGGTTCCAAGGGCAAAAATAGCAAGACCTAGTCTCAAAAAAAAGAGAAACATCCAGCATATTAAAAAGAACACAAATATGGAAACTAAAAGATCTGTGTTCTACTCCTAACTTTTTAACTTAAAAATGAAAGCTGTAGCAAGTCAATGAATCTTGTTAGTTCTTCGTTAGCTCAACAATAAAATACGTGAAACAAGATGATTCCCTGGTTCTTAGCTACTTCTAACATTTTAAGTAATTAACAATCTCCATTAATATATTAAACTCCTTCTCAATGTGGTGAACAACAGATAAATACATTTAATTATGCCTTAAATTCTTTTAAAAATTAATAAATACCTTTTCTTCTTCCAAAGCACACATCTTCACTTGCAACTGATAAGTAATTAAAAAAATTAAAATACAGGTAAGTATACCATTAACAATTATTTACAGTGATCAGTGAGACTTTAGAAATATTTTACATATTGAAATTAATGTGTATATACTAATTTTACATTTTGAAAATAAAAGATATAAAAGGGGGGAAATAGTCACCAAAGGAAATAAACTACCTGGTCACTAAACTGAAGCACCAAAAAATTTAGTTTTTCCCTTCAGAATTTTTTCTTAAATGTTGCAATATTTTGCCACCTATTCATAAATAATAACATTTTCTAAAGGCACACTTTTATGAAAGTAGAAACATTTATATCTTCAATGACAACATTTCTTTTCTAAAATTAAAAATTTGCATAGGCAGAAAAAAATAACATTTTAAAATAGAAAAACTAAAGTGAGTATGCCAAAGGAAACTGACTAGTCCAAGCAACACAAATATATTAGGCAAAGTTGTCACAAAATAAAAAAAAAAAAAATGGACTTTTCCCATCTCATTTAACAAATTTCAAATTTACATTCAAGAACTCTTTCCTAAAAAAAAAAAAAAAAAAAAAACAAATGAGCATTCTGGGTGACTGGGTAAAGAACTGCAGGTGCTTTGGTGGTAGGTGTAATATAGTAGCATACATCTGAGGAGGTATAAACCAATTTCCCTAAATAATATCCAATATCATCTCAATTTTAAAAAATTTAACTAAAAACAAGAAAAAGAAATGCAGAGGTACTTTCTACTCTACTCTTCAGAGAACTTAGATAATCTTTTGTTGAAAGTCCCTTGTGATAACAGGCACAGACTTGCTCTTTCCTAGAGAACCCTACACTGTACATTTTTAGCTTCTGCTTCCTTACCCTTTAGCTAAAACTTCCCTAACTTTTGGTGAGACCATTCTTATTGAAAGGAAGAAAATGTATCATGTGATTAAACAAACTCACCTTTCAGTGTGAGATACCAATAACTCTAATACACTTGTGATTAATGTTATATATGCTTATTTATTTATATGCATTTCTTTCTAAACACACGCATTTGCATGAAGATGAAGATCCCTCCAAGAAAGAAAAAAACAGCAATGTCAGATTGACTTCCAAAGATTATATTTCAAGAGTATGTATCTTAAAACTTGCATTTTCCAATCAACAAGTATAGAGAAATTTATGAGTATCAAGAGGTTGCTACATATTTCTTTCTTTTTTTGGAGGAGAGTTCTCACTCAAGGGATCCCCAGCCTCAACTTCCCAGGTAGCTAGGATTACAGGCATCTGCCACCGCATCTGGCTGCTTTTTCAAGACCAGGTCTCGCTATATTGCCTGGGCAGTCTCAAACCCAAGAGGTCAAGCGATCCCTGGCCTCCTGCCTCCCAGTGCTGGATTACAGGCACCTGCCAGCATATCTGGCATAATTATGTATTTCTTTTAGATCTTTTTCTTTAACTTTTTTCTATTTTTCTATTAGTTTTCTTAGTTGCTGATAGTTAATATTTATTTATGGAGGTTTGAGGGCAAGAAAATCATGTCTCATCCTTTTGAAAAAGCATTTCAATTTTTCATCAATGTTAAAATTCTGGCTTGAGTAAAGGGATAATATGGAAAAGGTACAAAGATACTCTAATCAGAAAGAGGAAGAAAAGAAAGTAAAGCACACACATTACTAATCTGTCTAGAATAGATGAAAATAGATCTCCAAGAAAAGAGTTTTCCAAATTGACCTCCAAAACTGATTACACTACATTACATTCCTTATTATCACTTGCAATTCAAAATGATTTTAGTCATTTCCTGCTTCCAATAATACCCTTTTGGTCTTCAGTGAGTTGGGAAAACAGTACATCATAATATTCACAAGAACAAGAGGAAGTTCAGTATTCAAAACTGCAGTGTTTGTTTATCCTGATAAAATTACCTGCTTTTTAAAAACTGCCATTGCTTCTTTGTGTTGCTTTGTTAATGTCTCCTTTTGATTCTGAAGAGTCTCCTGTTTTAAAAATTATGAAAAGTTAAAACAACTTCGAGCAACTCTTTCCATTTAAAATTTAATTGCGTGGTGGGGCGTGCCTGTAATCCCAGTGCCAGGAGGCTGCGGTCAGTGATCGCTTGAGTCTGCGGGTTCGAGACTCTGGGCAACATAGCAAGACCTAGTCTCTAAAAAAATAGCCAGGCTTGGTGGCAGGCAATCCCAGCTACCTGGGAGGCTGAGGTTAGGGATCACTTGAGGGATCCGCGGGATTGGGACTACTCCAGGTAACATAGCAAGACCTATTTTCAAAAATAAAATAGATTAAAAATAAAATAAAATTTATTGTTTAGAATTTAAATAAAATATTATTTTATGCACTGAAATAATTTTAAAACAATTTTATCATGTTTTAACTATCATGAAATCAGCACACAATGATTTTCTTCCACTTGCATCTATATAAAACACATTGTATTTTAAATTATTAAACTCTGGACATGGCCTGTTCCACAACCTTTAAAAAAATAGCTTTTATTAAACGTGATTAAAATTAGTCTTACTATATAAGTAATAATATTCTTAAGAGATTCTGAGTAAACCAATTTTATTATCTAAGTACAAATGTTCACAGGGCAACATAATCTTTAAATTCACAAAATTAAAAACATAACAGGGCATTTCTTCTTTTTTTTTTTTGAGACTAGGTCTTGCTATTTTGGCCCGTGAAACCGCAGGCTCTCGTTGCCCGGGGTACCACAGACTCAAGCAATCCCCAGCCTCAGCTTCCCAGGTAGCTGGGATTACAGGCGCGCACCACCACGCCCAGCTATTTTTTTTGGAACTAGGTCTTGCTACAGGCCCCAGGTGGGACTCGAACCGTGATCCCTAGCCCCGGCCACTTCATAGGCTGAAGCTTACAAGCACGAGCCACCGTGCCCGGCCAATGGCATTTCTTCTTTAAATCCACAAATAGGATTCCATTTCTTTCTTCCTCTACTCTCCACCCCCACTTCTGATGAAAGGTGTGTGTTCTGTCCTTTAAATTCAGGATGACTTTTACATTTTTCCTCTAATTTTACCAAAATGAATAATTCTCTTAATTTAAAAAGTTTGATCAAAGTAGCAACTACTTTTAAATGTTTGCTATTTGACTCCATATTTCTATAAAAATATATGCTAATTTATTGATCTCTTATGGTAGTTGTTTACTTTTCTTGTACAATCATTATATTTCCTCCCTTTATTCTTCCAACAGTTATAGCAAAATTGTGGCCTAAATCAATAGTTAGCATTCCATTATTATGCCTATGTAATTTTTACTCATTGCTAAGTACCACAGTATGCCATGATAACATTTCTATTTGCACACAGCTTTTCACTTTTCCTGAAGCTGGTGATTAAATATTTTAATTCCCACAGCTGATTTTTAAAAATTATACTTCTAGTTCCCTGATCTACAACAGTTGGTTCATATTCTCAAAGGGAAAAAAAATTGAAAGGAAAAAACAAAGTGAGAATATTCCACAATCACTTAGGAAATGAATTGTAAAATAATTCAGAGAGATTTAGATGTTGGTCAAAATCTTTCAGAGGCTATTGACCAAAGTTTTTTCTGTGAAAATAAATTAGATGACTCCAAGTCCTGCAAGGAGGAAAAGAATGACTTAGAAATTTTAGGAATAGATTATTCCATAAGGACATTTTCAGGAGATACGACCTTCAGTTCTCTCCTCACTTTTTGTTATCAGCCTTAAACCCAGAAATTGATTTAATAAGCAATCAAAACTGGAAAATGAAACAGCCCAAGCACTAGATCTCCAAATCCAGATCTTCACAAAATCTTAGGATAAAAGCTGAAGGTTTTACAGATAAAACAACTTACTGTTTCAATTCCAGTCTTCAAGTGGAGCAAACCTCTAAGCAAAGGTACCCATAATACTTATTATTAGGAGCAGAAAAAACATGGGACATGTCCTGAACTACCTATGAAGGAGGTAAAAATTCAAGTGGGCACATCACTGACACTTGTTTTCTACTCATTTGTACCTAAGCAAAGTAGACACCTCCTTAATACATTAAAAGACTACCACAGGTATCAGGGCCCAGCTGCTTACTACATCTTCCCATAGAACCAATGGCAAATGTCTATTCCTTATCTTCAGACATAAGCAGCAGCAGGCAAACCAGAAGAGGTCTCTATGGACTCAAGGATCTTGCTTAAACTTGATGTATCTGTATACCATACAATATTTAGTGCTCACTGAAAACACATTTCCTGGCAAAGAGGCCTACCTTCTATCATTTTTCTTCCTCACAAGTTTCCACTTAGTGCTCATACTTGAAAGTCTGCTCCTCTTTTCCCACTGACCAAAGATGGGAAATCCAATGAGACCTATTTGTCTGAACAAGGGCTGTGCCTCAAACATTAAAAAGTTCTAGAAAAACCTAGGTTTCATCTCACTTTTCGAGGAGTAATTTTTTGAAACTGAACTGGGAAAAATACCAGGGAATGAAATGGGAAAATAGGGCTGGGCATGGTGGCACATGCCTCTAAGCAGCAGCCTAGGAAGTCACGGTGGGGACCAGGGATCCCAGTTCGAGTCCCGCTTGGGGCAACGTAGGGAGACCTAGTTCCAAAAAAATAGTTGGGTGTGGTGGTGCACACCTGTAATCCCAGCTACCTGAGAAGCTGAGGCTGGGGATTGCTTGAGTCTGTGGTACCCCGGGCAACGTGAGCCTGCGGTTCCCTGGGCAAAAATAGTGAGACCTAATTTCAAAAAAAAAAGAAAGAAAAAGAAAGTATCAGGCACTGATCCCTTAAACATGACTCCTCAGAGTAATGAGTAAAATCAGTCCAGATGACAGAATCTATCCCACTCATCAGAATTTGTCAATTTTCAAGTGATTAGAGAATTAACATAGCAATAAGACCAGGTACAGCTTTAGGAATAGTCCATAATTTTGAAGTACCATAGAAACAATGAGGGTTCTGACCTCAGTAAGCATCCCAATGTAAATGGCCAACAGTTTTAAGTGCTCCAATATTTCCTAAGGAGATGCTTTCATAAAGTCACATGAAAGGGGTCATATAAAAAAGATATCCTAGTTCATCAAGCAGCCTTCATCAGGCCCTGGCTCCTATGATACGCCAGAAAGCAAATCCTTACAGAGATACAAAGGCTATTTTGGAACACCCACTACAGATTTTGAAGTCTGAAAAGAACACATGGTTGTAAATTATAAGATTATCTTTCTGACACTTTCACAGCAGACGCTTGGTGGCACCAGAGAACCTTAATGTAACAGAAAAAAAAAATCTTAAGAAAATTACCCCTCAGATCAAAAAACTGCTGTAAACTATATGCCCAATTAGCATTGGTGGGGAAATTTTACTAAGACTGTTGAAGATGTCTCTGGGACATAGTTCATCTGTCTCCAGTACAATTCTGGTAAAACTTGTCCCTGAAAGTCCAAGCTACGAGACCCCATTGGACATTGCCACTTCTCTGGCAGAACTAAACGTTTTTCTTATCAGAGCCCTTGAATTATGAAAATATAAAATAGTTGCTTCATTTTCTATTCCCAATTTAAGGATTTTTAGTGACAGAGTCACTCATTTTAATGATACTGATATCAAGGAATTTTGCAAAATCTTGACACTCATTTCAAAAAGTCACTGTCTCAATCACCTTCAAACATGTGGAAAAGTAGAGAACAAACATCCTGCAAATTGAAATGAAAGGACAAAAGATAGTACCGCTAAGCCATAACAAGAAATAAAGATCTCGGTAAAGGTAAATAAAATTTTATAAAAATAAGTATTGCTGGGCACAGTGGTGCGTGCATGTAAAGTGTCAGACTATGGAACGTGGCTGGGACTGGGGATTGCAGTCCCAGTCCCACCAGGGGCAACATAGTCAGACCTATTTCCAAAAAATAGCTGGGCATGGTGGTGCACGCCTGTAATCCCAGCTACCTGGGAAGCTGAGACTGGGGATTGCTTGAGTCTGTGGTAACCCGGGCAACATGAGCCTGCAGTTCCCTGGGCAAAAAAAAATTTTTTTTGAGACATAGTCTCAAAAAAAAAGTGTTTTTTTCAGTACGTTCTAGATACTTCTCAAGTCATTTTAGCCTAGACTCCATAATATTTTATATAACTCTATTCTGATTTGTCCCTTTGAGACACTAAAAATCTGGCTCTATCAAGGTATTGTTCTCATTTCAGTGAGTTCTAACATAATTTGGCTTTATTAACAAGTTGATAATATTGGAGAGAATGCAATAAAACACATGTAATTTGCATTGCCAATACAAATGAAAGTTCCCATTTTTCTATGTTTGTGCAGTAGTTAAGGTAGAAATGTAGATTTTTTTTTTTTTTTTTTTTTTTTTTTTGAGACTAGGTCTTGCTATTTTTGCCTGTGGAACCGCAGGCTCATGTTGCCTGGGGTACCACAGACTCAAGCAATCCCAGCCTCAGCTTCCCAAGTAGCTGGGATTAAAGGCATGCGCCACCATGCCCAGCTATTTTTTGGGGACTAGTTCTTGCTACATGCCCCTAGCAGGACTCGAACTGCGATCCCTGGCCCCTGGCATGGCTTCGTAGGCTGCCGCTTACAGGCATGCGCCACCATGCCTGGTCGTAGAAATCTAGATTTATTCTAGATAAAATAAATTCTATTCTAATAGAATCCAGTCCTACCTTTTTCTGAAATAAATCTATTTTTCCCTACTGATTTGAGCTGCTAATAAAATCACTAACATAATTGACTTTATTTCTAGATTCCACTATATTCTAAGAAGTACCTTAGAAATTCATACTGTGCCAAGCTATCTTATTATAGTTTTTTATATATAAGAATCTATAGATTTGAGAATCTAACTTACAATTTATGTAAGAATCAATTTGATCTTCCTCTTTTTCAAGTATTTTCTAGCCACTCGAGAGTCACTGAGAATCACTGTAAGTACCTTAAACATGCTTCTGGTATTTTAAATTGTGTGCTTAGAGAAATAATAATCAGATGAAGAAAGATAAACACTGTATAATTTAACTGGTATTTGGTATATATGTGGTATATAGAAAAAACAAGCAAATGGATAAGCTAAATAAAACAAAAATAAACCTTTAGCTATAAGACCAGAATGGAAGGGGGTAGTATTGTGGTTAAATTGGGTAAAAAGGCAACAAATATATGGTGAAGAAGAAAACCAGACCTTTAGCAGTCCGCTTAATATAGTATATACACATTGATTTTTAATGATGCATCCCTGAAACTTATATACATGTTATAATGCAATGTTGCTTCAATTAAAATCAAAAACCTAGGCCGGGCATGGTGGCGGTCTAGGAAGCTGTGAGTAGGGCCAAGGATTGCAGTTCAAGTCCTGCTGGGGGCATGTAGCAAGACCTAGGAAGCTGCAGCTGGGGCCAGGGATCGCAGTTCAAGTCCCCAAAAAATAGCCAGCTATTGGTGACAGGCACTTGTAACCCCAGCTATCTGGGAAGCTGAGGCCGGGGATTTCTTGAATCTGTGGTACCCTGGGCAATGTGAGCCTGCGGTTCCATGGACAAAAATAGTGAGACCTAGTCTCAAAAAAAAAAACCAAAAAACAAAAAACCTAAGGTCTTTTAAAAAGGTGAGGCAGTGCCTGTATGGCCATCCAGGCCCTTCCCCATGCTGGGAGGTGCTGGTGTGTGGGCCAGGATGGGGGAGGAGGGGTGATGCACCCTCTATTTTACTCTCTTTCTAGTTAGTCCTCAGGAGGAAAAAGAAGTACACAAATAATGTAAATATCTCAGAATGGGCAAGGGACCATGTAAACATCCAACCATCACATTAGAGAAGGACACAAGAGATGGAATATTGAGAGAACCAGTGCAAGCAGGACTAGCAAAACTGCTATATGGACAAGCTGTTATGGATAGACACCTACAAGCCTACTGGGAATGGATGATCCATAATCCCATTTCCAAGATGTCATCTAAGAGAGCAAGCTGCCCCTCACCACACCATGGGAGAGGAAGGCCAGAGAGTCAGGGCATTGGCCTCACAGCAAAGCAGCAAACCAAGGGAGAGAAGATGATCTCCACTGACTATTCACAGATGCCTGTACCCATGGAGAAACTCCGTCACCAACAATGACTGGGGCAAGCCCCCTAAGTCAGATGCCAGAACTGTAAGGTGAAAAAACAGCAAAACAGCACCAAGAACAGAGTGGAAAGACAACCAACAATGGGAAAACATTGATAGGCCGCAAATAAGCACAGACTGGCTACCCAGAGCGAGTCTAAGACTGAAATCTACCAGCATGGTAAGCCGTGTCCTAAGAACACAGCCCCTCACCCAGAGAAAGCAAACTGCCACAGGAAAGAGAGAGACTAATGGACTTAACAAATAACAGAGAGGGTTTTGAATGATTGGAGGGGAAGTCAGAGGGAGGGGGAGGTATTCGAATAACCATTTACCAATGTTAAATAAATTTTAAAAAGTTGATTGCATCAACCTATAACTTAAGGATTCTGACAACTTTACATTGTTGACCCTATATAGTCAAAAAATAAAAAATGACTTTTTACATTTTGAAATACATTTACAGTTTGTTTTAGGGTTTTTTGTTTGTTTGCTTTGTTTGAGACTAGGTTCACTATTTTTGCCTGTGAAAGTGCAGGCTCACGTTGCCTGGGGTACCACGGACTCAAGCAATCCCCAGACTCAGCTTCCAGGTAGCTGGGAATACAGGCATGTACCATCATGCCCAGCTACTTTGGGGGGACTAGGCCTCATTATGTGCCCTGGGCGGGACCTGAACTGGGATCTCTGGTTCCGGCCACGGCTTACTAGGTTGCCACTTACAACCATGTGCCATGTGCCACTGTGCCCGGCCATTGGGTGCTTTTTTTTTTTTGTTTGTTTGTTTGTTTTTTAGAGACTAGGTCTAGCTATGTTGCCCGGGGTTGTCTAGAACCCACGGACTCAAGTGAGCCCCACCCTCAGCCTCCCAGATAGCTGGGATTACAGGTACATACCACCATGTCTGGCTTACAGCTTTAGTTTGTAACTGATGTTGACCTATTCTTTTTCTCCACAGACATGCCCCTTTGTTTCATATCTGTCTCTTATAAAGTCAAATCTGTTGATTCCCATATTCTATACAACTTGTGGGCCTATCTGACCTAAAATTCCTATTATTTTTAGTTTGAGCTACCCTGTCATTTAAATTCTGATTATAATGTTAACTCCAAATTTGTGTTTCAATATTGCCAAATAATAGAAAAGAGGTCACTACAATTAAACTTTTAATTTTTACCTGTAAGACTACTTCGGTAAAAAGGCATGAAAAGTACTATCAAAAATGTTTCTAATGAGCTAAGGCTAGTGAGAAATTCAAATTTGATCACAAATCTGTGTTTATTTGACTATAGCATATGTATATTTCAACCATCCCAATATGTTAGGGTCATCATCTGCTCCAGCAAAGAATCGCAGAGCCCTGGGTGGGTTTTACAGGCTTTAATGCACTCAAGGAATCACGTACACAAGCCTACCAGGCAGGCAGGTTAGGCAGCAGGGTGAAAGAGCCTCCCCAAGAATTTTCCATGCTTTCCCTGGTCTCTTTCTTTCTCCAGTATTCTCTTTTGCATTTTCTTCATGCTCTATTTGCACTCTCCTGGCTCTCCTCCCAGGATGACACTGCTCCTTTATCTCCTCCTGCTAGGCAGAAGTGAGCCCACTCACACATTCCCACACCCACTGGGCCAGGTTTAGAATCATGGGAAGGGCGCAGACCACAATGCTGGTCATGAAGGCTAATGGTGGAAGGGTAAAAATCCTGATAACTTATTTACCCTACAATGCAACAATAGTCTAGGAAAATGTGCTACTTTATGGTTTCAATTCTTAAAAAATATCTTCACTCTAAACACACTATGATCCTCATATATTAAAATGATTTACAGTAATTTTTAGATTTATAATATCAGAAAACCAGTGTAAAATTGTTCTTATCTGGAAGCCTGGATATTACTAACAGTTTTGCTGGAATTTCCAAGGCTGTTTAAATTAGACACAATCCTCCCATTACGTTTAATAAATTTAAAAACTAACTTTATAATAAAGTTTAGGCTTTTTTTTAATAGAAGCTAAAAAATAATACTTTGTGGAAAATACTCACATTATGCCATTTAAGTTCTTGTGTCTCCACAATAATCTTACCAATCTGTTCTTCATATTGAGTTTCAGCTTCCTAAGTAAGAAAAAAAAGAAATGGCAGAAAAAATTATGAGTTTAAAACTTTCAGTTTAAGCTCATTCTGCAGTGATAAAGGGTATCGTCCCACCTTCACAAGAAAACTGGACAAACTGTAAACTTAAATAAAAAAAAAAAACACACATCAGAGAATAGAGTTCCCATATGAATCAATTAGCCCCAAATCTGGAGAGAGAGAAGTACCTGTAGGGAGAAACAGAATCCCAGCATTTGTTTGCCTTAGACGTAGGCCAATGGGTACAGAGAAGAAAACTCAGTCAAAAGAAAAGTTCTTAGGTAAATTGCTAAAGGCAGAGCATGGGCTAATGTAAGAACAAGAATCCCAGGTAGGCCCCAGAAATAAGAAGGGTCAAACCTTCTACCAGGCTTTTCTTCCCGAAACTCATCAGGTATTTACTGGGGATACTGATAGAACCCTGAAAAAGCTCTATGAACCAGTGTTCCATTATCTCCCCTAAGAAACAAAAGCCTCAGTCCACAGGGTAAAGGACAAAAGCTACAGAGCACCTATGGAAACACACTGCTACTACAAGGAGGAGGCTGGGAAAAGAAAACACCAACAGTTTTACTATTGGGAGGAGGGGAGCTGCAATACATGCTACATCCAGCATTGAATACAAAGGAAACCTCAAAACCTCCTTCCCTTGCTGCCACCTCCAGACCAAGAAGCATCAAGTAAAAAAGAATAGCAAGGACTTAACAAAAACAAACCAAAAGGTCATTAAAAAATGGGTAGAAGAACTGAAAAGACCTTCTCCAAAGAGGAAATACAGAGGGCCAATAAGCACAAGAAAAAAAGACTCCACATCACTAATAAGCAAGGAAATACAAATCAAAACCACACTGAGATACCATCTTACACCAGTAAGAAAGGCCCATATTAAAAAAAAAAAAAGACAGGTAACAACGAGAGTTAGTGCAGATGTGGAGAAAAAGAAAAACACTCTTACACTGCTGGTAGGAGTGCAAACTGGTGTAACCACTATGGAAGGCTGTGTGGAGGACCCTCAAACAATTGAAAGTAGAACTACCATTTAACCCAGCAATTCCACTACTGGGAATGTACCCAAAGGACATAAAAACACTAATTAAAAAAGACACATGTACCCAGATGTTTACTGCAGCTGTATTTACAATTGCCAAGATATGGAAACAACCCAAATGCCCCAAAACTGACAAATGGCTGAAAAAGATTTGGTATCTCTATACAATGGAATAGTATGCATCAATCAGATAAACTTATGTGATTCGCAGCAACATGGATGGAGCTAGAAGGAATCATGTTAGCAGAAATAAGCCACAAAGAAAAAGAGAAATACGAGATGGTTTAACTTATATGTGGGATATAGGAAAAACAAACAAATGGACAAGAAAAATAAACTGCCAACAGAACTGAAGCATAGAGCAAGAGAGGGGGAGGAGGGTGAAATCAGGGAGGGGGAGGGTACAAAAGATTAAGATGGTTTCCATTCGGTTCATAGGTAATGGAAGAACCCGAGTTAGACAGTGATGTAATTTATATACAGGTATGTACATATATAGAGATAGAGTTATATACATGTGCTACCAATAAAAAAATAAAAAATAAATCAAAAAAAGAATAAAGAAGGCAGCCGGAACTGCTGCAAAGACAGACTCACTCTGGAAAGGAGCACAAGTGGAAGACCCCAAATCAGCAGGCAGACCCAAGCAAAGCAGGAAGCAGTTATTTAGAAAAACGCTTTGACTTTGTTTAATAATGCAATACCCTTAAATTAGCTCACCCACAAACACAAGTATTACTCTAGAAATACTGAAGCATCTGTTAAAAATGGCAATAATTAGAGTTGAAGACCTGGTTCAGTGTTGAAGATTTGCCCCTAAAATACACTCAAAGAGCTCTTCTGAAAAGACTGGGTGTTTTTCTGCTTTCGTTGCAAGTATTTAAGGAAATCTCTGTCAAAGCATTAATATAACCTCAGTGATGACAATTACAAAAAATGTAGACTTTAGAAAAATATTATAAAAATTAAATATTAACAAACAGCATCCCTGTGGAGGAAGAAGATTCTGGTTTCCAGAATTGTCATATATTCAAAATTTCCATATCCAGTTCTCAATAAAGAAATTACAAGATATGCATAGAAAGAAAAGTATGACTCATACATCAGAAGAAAAATTAGTTGAAACTTCCCCTTGAGCAAGTGAAAAACTGGGAATACTGATCAAATACTTTAAATCAACAATTTAAAACATGTTCAGACAGCTGTAAAAATGTATAAAGATATTGTAGTCAACCCAAATGTCCCAAAACAGACAAATGGATGAGAAGGTGTGGTATAGCCAGGCATGGTGGCATGTGCCTATAAGTGGCAGCCTAGGAAGCCAGAACCAGGGCCAGGGATAGCGGTTCGAGTCCCACAGGGGACACGTAGTGAGACCAAGTCCCAAAAAAATAGCTGGGCATGATGGCACGTGCCTGTAATCCCAGCTACCTGGGAAGCTGAGGCAGGGGATTGCTTAAGTCTGTGGTACCCTGGGCAATGTGAGCCTGCAGTTCCAAAGGCAAAAACAGCAAGACCTAGTCTAAAAAAGATAAAAGAAAAAAAAAGTGTGGTATATGTGCACAATGGAATATTATTCATCAATCAAAAAGGATAAGTTTGATGCATTTGTGATGACATAGATGGACCTAGAAGGAATCATATTAGCAGAAATAAGCCAGAAAGATAAATACTGGATGATCTTATCTATATGTGGGATACAGGGAAAACAAACAAACAAAAGGACAAGGAAAATTTTTAACTATTGGCAAGAACGTAAGCATAGAGCAAATGCTGGGGGCCAAAGTTGGGGTAAGAATGGGCACAAGAGATTAAGATAATGATTCACAGGTGATAAGGTCGTGGGAGAACCTCAGGATAGACAATGATGTAAATATATATCTATATATGTGCAATCTATTTTTTAAAACTTAAATTTAAAAAAGATACTGTAGTCGTTGGAAAGTTAGTAATGGACTGCTATAACTTTATGCACATAAACTTGACAACTTAAGAAGTGGGTCAATATCTCAAAAATCACAAACTATCAACCTTAAAAAATTTAAATATAAGACAAGAGAAAGACATAAAAGGAATCCGAATAAGGAACGAAGAAATAAAGTTATCATTATACGCGGATGATATGATTCTCTATGTAGAGAACCCAGAAAAATCAACAGAAAAACTGATTGAAATAATAAACCGATTTGGTAAGGTAGCTGGATACAAAATCAACATGCAAAAATCAACAGCATTCATATATGCAAAGAATCAATCAGAAGAAGAAGAAAAACACCCCATTTACCATTGCACCAAAGAAAATCAAATACTTGGGAATTAACCTAACAAAAGATGTAAAAGACCTATACAAAGAAAACTATAAAACATTCTTAAAAGAAATAGAAGATGATGTAAAAAAATGGAAAGACATTCCCTGTACATGGATTGGAAAAATCAACATTATCAAAATGGCTATACTACCAAAGGCCATCTATAGATTCAATGAAATTCCAATAAAGATCCCAATGACATATTTTAAAGAGATAGAACAAAAATTACTGAAATTCATATGGAACAACAAAAGACCCCAAATAGCCAAAACCCTTTTGACAAATAGAAGAGAGAACGGAGGTATTACTATTCCAGACTTCAAACTGTACTACAAAGCCATAATACTTAAAACAGCATGGTACTGGTACAAAAACAGACAGACCAATGGATCAGAATTGAATATCCGGAAATAAAACCACACATATACAGTCAATTAATCTTTGACAAAGGGGCAAAAAACATACCCTGGAACAAGGATAGACTCTTCAGTAAATGGTGCTGGGAAAACTGGATCAAAACTTGTAAAAAAATGGACCAGGATAACACCCTCACACCCTGTACAAAAATTAACTCAAAATGGATAAAGGACCTGGAAGTGAGACCCGCAACCATAAAATACATAGAAGAAAACCTGGGCAAAACCCTTCATGAATTTCACCTCAGAAACCCATTTGGGGAAACAACTATGGCCGGCAAAAAAATGAAGGAAAGCATAAACAGCTGGGACTATATAAAAGTAAAAAGTTTCTGTTCAGCAAAAAAGACAATAAACAAAACAAAAAGAAACCCAACCGACTGGGAGAAAATTTTTGCCCCTCAGACAAGTGACAAGGGTCTGATAACAAAGATCCACAAAGAGCTCCTACAGCTCAACAAAAACAAAGCAAAAAACCCAATCAAAAAATGGGGAGAAGAACTAAAAAGACACTTCACCAAAGAGGAGATACAGATGGCTAATAGACATATGAAAAAATGTTTCACCTCACTAATAATTAGGGAAATGCAAATTAAAACCACACTGAGATACCATCTTACACCAGTAAGAATGGCCCACATAAATAAAACAGACAACAAATGTTGGCGCGGATGTGGAGAAAAAGGAACTCTCTTACACTGCTGGTGGGAGTGCAAACTGGTCCAGCCACTATGGAAGACTGTGTGGAGGACCCTCAAAC
>PVHY01021343.1:0-24085 GCA_004024945.1 Uropsilus gracilis
TGTTCACAAATTAGGCTGCAAAAATTAAAGACATGAGGCAGCATTAGAATGTTAATAAGCAAAAAGACTGACAGTATCAAATAGCATCACTATAGCATCCATATCATAGAAAGAGTGGAACCACCAACACAGCCAAGAATCACAGCCAGGAATCACTGCTTCCATGAAAGAAAAGGATGATTTTGTAAAGGGGATCACAGGAAATGGCCAGTTCAAGGAACTCAACACTGTTCTCTAGCTTTTATCCATCACCTCCTTACAGCCCTCTTCTATTTAAAATTTGAGGCTAGGAGAGTTACAGCTCTTTGAGAAGGTCATTTTAAACATGGTTCATAAAACTGTATCAGTTTACCCTCTGACCCAGAACACCACTACCTCTAGGACTTCATCACAAGTCCCCTTGCTGATGAGAAACAAAGCAAATGCCGAGATGATGTATGATGTGAAGCATCGTGTGTACTATTCACACGCAAACCAGCAAAGTGCTCAGCAACAGGATACCAGCTGAGTGAGACCAGGGGCTACACAGTTCCTCAAACAGCCATCAACTGTTTCCCTAAATCCATTATAGCAGTGATGAGAACACAAAGAAGTCAGGCCAACACTGAACAAAAACACTCCTCAAGGACCTGGTCTTCTTTATGCCTTGTTTTGCTCACATCACAGTTTCTAGGAATCCACTGATGTTAAGTGAGGACTTACTAAACTATGTAGCCATAAAATGTGATATGTTTCATCACAATGAAACAGACTAATTCCCCAGGTGTATTATTTTAATGAGAAAGTAAAACATGCTATCTTGTGTGCAAGAAGGTGGGAGGGAAAATAAAGACATCTACTTTAATACTTATTTTTAAAGAAGAAACATGGGCAGGAGGGAGTAAAGTTCATTAAAATGGTTATCCATAAGAGCAGAGAGAAGGAGGAAATGAGACTGAATTATCATCTTGTAACTTTTCATATCCTTCTGATTTTAAACCTTGTAGGTATCTTAGGTGTATATAAAGTTAGATTTAAAAAAAAAAAAAGTAAACACTAAAACACAATACAGTCAAATCTAATGTAACTTGAGATCAGTATCCTAATTGTACAGCCCAAAAGGGTTAATTCTCTAAGAAGAAAAGCATTTGCAGAGTAATCTTAAGCTTGATTTCAGTTTTGCTGTTGGTAATTGGTATTAATGTAATTTGGACGCTATTTTGTACAACGTAGGATAAAACAAATAGGTGGTGAGAACCAGGGCTTTGATTTTGAAAAAAGGAGATTCAAATACAGATTAGAGGAAGCTGAGGACGAAACCTTTAGTAATGAACATGAACTACAGTATTTAGGGTGCAGTGAACCCAGTTTTTGGTTCTGAGTGGTTTTTTTAGCAGTTCTATTTGCAAAGGACTGATATTTTATAATTTCTACACTAAGAGGTCTTGCAAAGAATAAGGAAATATGAGACAGTGTACTTATTTTTAAAAAGGGTATGACTCACTTTATCTTATAATTACTATACAAGTACAATGAGCCTGTTCAGAAGTTTAACATACATTATGGAATCCTAGCGATTACATCTTTCCTGCATCCTCTTGACTCGATCCTCCTAGTAATTATTTCATAACTCATCAATTACTCCTAACTATGCTTAAAAACAAAGAACATGAGATAAGAAATGGAAAAATCATGCACTCACCCAGAAGGATGATGCAATCAAGAGTAAAAACTCATGCTTCAGTTGTCTTAGTGCACTACCCAAAGCATTGCATCATCTTTCGAAAATAATAATAAAAGACTGGAGACACCAGCTGTCTGCTTTTAGCTCTCCAATAGCTGAAAATAGGATCTTCCACTTTCCACTCAAAATGACAAGGAGAAGAAAAGTGGCAGAGGAAGACAATCCACAATTATTGAAGGAGAATATGAATTTAAAAAAAAAGTAGTAGCTGTCTTGATCAGTACTATTCCAAGAGAATTTTCTTTAGTGATGGAAGTCTTGACAGAAATCTTCACCTTCAGTTCTGTCCAGTCAACAGCCACATGCTGAGCACTTTGAATCAGATACCTAATTTGTCAATTTTCATTTATTTTAATTTTAAATCCGATAACCATATGTGGTTAGTAGGTATCATGCTGGACTGCACACACACAGACACAAATGATGATGGTGACAGTACCACAAATCTCAGATCATGAGTCTTCATAAGATAATACTCTACATGCATTTTCTTAAATCCAATAATACTCAATGAGCAATAAAGTTAACTCAAAATACATCAATCAAGGGCCTACATATGAGTCCTAAACCATATCACTCTTAGAAGAAAATAAAGGTCCAGCTCTCTATGGCTTGTTTTTGGCTCTTGCTTCTCAGATACTCCACCAAAAACATTAGCAATGAAAGAAAAAAACAGATAAAATGAACTTGATCAAAAGTGAAAACTTTTGTACATCAAAAGTCATTACCAAGAAAGTGAACAGGGGAGAGGCGGCTGCCCGCGGCCCAGGGTCGGTCCTGGAGCTCGGAGCTCCCTTGCCAAAGGGGAGCGAGGGGGGTCAGGCCTCCTGGGTGAGTCCCCCAGGTGGGGGGACGGGGGGGGGGGGGACTGGGGGGGGACACCAAGCCCCACCCGCCAGAAAGTGGCCGTGAAGCCCCCAGCCCCCGGAAGCCGGAAGCCGAGGCGCATGGAAGGGCCAGCGGTCCTCGGGTCGGCCCGCCCCCACACTGGGACCTTCTGCGCAGGAACAGGGCAGGGTCTTGAGCCCCGCCCACCAGCGGTAGGTTGTATAGATTAAAAATCCTGAAGTAGTCAGTCTTTTTCACATTTATTTCAACATTTTACTTTGCATGTATAATTTTACTTAATTTACTTTAGATGCTTGAGTAAGCAAGTTTACTACCTAAAACATTCTTCATGCAAAAACAATAAAAGTCCACTTATTAAAAAAAAAAAAGAAAGAAAAGAAACTGAACAGATAACCTAAAGTACAGAAGGGGAGAAAGTACTTGCAAATCATATATCTAAGAGCACTTTAATACTAGGAATATATAAAGAATACCAAAAAGGAATCCATTTTTTTAAAAATGGCAGAGGACTTCAAAAAATTCCTCCAAAGATGATAAAACGGACAATAAGCACATAAAGATTCTCAACGTCCTGAGTCATTAGAGAAATACAAAATCAAAACCAGTGTAATGATACCTCCTAACATCTACCAGACAGTTACAATAAAGAGAGAGAGAGAGAAAGGAAACTAGAAATGACACGCATTGGCTGGTGGGAATGTAAATTGTGAAAACAGTCATAATCAAACACAAATCCTCAAAAAGTTAAACAGAATTGCTGCATAACTCAGCAATCCCACTCCCAGACATACACAGCAAAGAATTAAAAATGGGGATTCCCGTTGGCCCACTAGGCAAATTTGAGAGCTGACTTCTGTCTCTTAGTCCAGTCTCCTCCCCCCCACACCTTAGAAGCTGGAGCAGAAGTGGGGTGACAGGGTACCTTGAGGGACAGGTGGGAGGGCAGATGGAACACCAACCAGCTGGGTAAGGAGCCACAGGCCCCCACTAGGCAGGGTTCAACATTGGTAGGGATAGCACGAACACCCCTCAGGTGGCACATTTTGAACTGTGCCATCTCTTCTTTTGATCACTGTTCCTGACTATGGCTTTGCCCAAGCACTCAACGGTGTATCTTCTGTTTCGTGAAGAAACAGCCAGTGTGAGCAATCCCCAACTGCGCCTGCCCTCAGAACACGGCATCTTTTTTCTTCCTCTGCATAACCCAGCTCACTGCTCTGGCCAGTCTTCCTCTTGCAAAGCCCTTCCTTTCTCTCCCAAGGACAAAGAACCTAAGACACAGAGCTTGAGACTGCTCTAAGAAAGAAACCAATGAGGAAAGAGAGGTTGGAGAAATCAGAAGCTTGCTCAGTGTCACACATCAAAACTAGGACTAAAGCTTCTATTTCTTGACTGCAAGATTGGTGTGAGCTCTACTTCAAACTCCACCTGTAAGGCTGACAATCCAGAGCTGCTGGCAGCTGAAAAGGGAGATGTACTCAGTGGACTGTGCCGTGCATGAACGTCAGATGTCTAAAGGACATTGCCCAACTGTCCTGACATGAACACTTTCAGGACAACTGAGTCACAGGTTTAAACTTTTTGTCTTGCAATTATGGATGAAAGTTGGTTGGATCACTAGATAATGGAGCTGTGGTATTAGGAAATAATGTGCCATTTCACTTTTGCTGTATTTTTCACAAGTATTATGACACCTTCATTGACTGAAGGCAAACATCAAGACTTTCTTTTAGATAACAAAAATGTTAAACCTACACATCTATTTATAGCTTTCAGTTATGTAAATTTTGCACAGGATATTTTTGACATAAAATGTATTTTCTTTCCATTTAGCTCCATGTGTGCACAAATAAGACTGGTTGTTTAATTGAAAAAGAATAGAAAAGACTTTATTCATATAGGTTTTTTTGTTCTTTAATTCATATAGGTTTTTTTGGGGAGGGAGGGGCCAAATTAATTTATTCAAGTATTGAAAAATATTCTTATTGGAGTAGTTTTGGTTTTGTTTTGTTTTTTGTATATGCCCTGTTACCATTTTGTTTCTTAAATTGAGCCAAAGAATTGAAATCAAGAGTAAGGGTTGAAACTATATTTATATAGTAATAATGTACAGTGCTTAAAGAACATTGTTAATTTCCATAATGGACATTTTATTCAAATAAATTTTACATTAAATGTGTTTGAAAAACACTTGATACTTGTAAACCAACGTTCATAGCAGCATCGTTCACAGTAGCAAAAAGGTGGAAACACAGCTACCTGGGAAGCTGAGGCTGGGGATTGCTTGAGTCTGTGGTACCCCGGGCAACGAGAGCCTACAGTTCCATGGGCAAAAATAGCGAGACCTAGTCTCAAAAAAAAAAAAAAAAAAGGTGGAAACAACCCATGAACTCATTAGCAATTGAATGACCAGACATGTTCTACATATAAAAGAACATTACTCATACAGAAAAATGCAGTTCTAGCACAGACCCCTTAAAACATGTGAAATAAACCAGTCACAAAAGGACAAGTATTGGATGATATCTAGAATTGGAACATTCATATAATTAGAAAGCAGATTAGCAGTTACCAACTGGGAGGGGAAAGAGGGAGAGATACTGTTTGTGTTTAAAGGTTTCTGTTTGGGGTGATGGAAAAGATTAGAGAAGAGTGGTGGTAGCTGTATAATGGAATGTAATTAATGCCACTGAACTGTACATTTAAAATGGCTAGCTGGCAAATATTATATTCACATATGTGTTTTTTACCTCAATAAGTAAGACTGCTGCAATAAACGATCTCTAAATTATTTTTTCCCTTCTTTTCCAAGTCTTTGAGCTCCTTGAGGTCGGAGATATAGGAAAAAGGGAGAAACCCAAACAGCACTGGGATGAGTTTTGAAAGAGAAATTACATAACGGTTTCTCTTTGAAGCTCCCGAGGGGAGACCGAGCCCAATGAGATGACAATGCCACAGATTTGAAAACACTGGACACTGAATAAAGGATGAATGACTTGAGTGAATAAAAACAAAGAATAAGTTAAAACAAATAGGAAACCAGGTATTCCCATCCAGAACCTCATCGTGCAGTGTCCTGCAACAAGAACCTAGACTACACTACTTCCATGTCCCTAAAAGACATGTGGACAGTTTTCTTAAATCTCATATGAGCTCTATACACCTAAATACTTAACTCAATGAGGACAGGTATGTTTAAATTTTTACCAAACAATCAATAAAATTGTTTTTCTGTATTCCTCCACTCACATTTCTGTAAATTATTTGTAAAAATTACTTAAGAACATATAAAGTTAGAAGAATTCTTTGGCCTGGATGATAATGATGACGAGCTTTCCTGAAGGTCACTATTATTTCCTTGAAAGAACCTTGATGCAAAAACATTCCAGTAGCAATGACCACCACCACTGAGCCCAGATCTTGGTTTCCATACATTTCTCAGTGAAAAGGAAGCAGGATTCCTTGAAGAAACAGTCAAGTTCAGTACCAAGGCAAGTCCGGGATAGTTTATACCAGAGAGCAGAGTAATGAAGAAACAATGATGAGATCTACCAAAAGGAAAACAGGAACTGGAAGACACAGGAAGAGTCTCCCTACTGGCCCTCAAAATTGAGGACAATTTGAATATCAAAAGGAATAATGACAAGTTATAATATACTGTGTTAAAAAAATGAGATATGGAAAAGAAAAAAATGATAAAACGCTATTAAAAGGGGAAGAGTTCTTCTTAATGAAAAAATGCCAGCTATCAATATAGATGGTAGGAAAATCACTAATTTGCAAATACCAATATTATAAATGATTCCGGTGAAGGATCATGCGTGGTGAAAGTGCTGTCAGGGACAAGGTATTTACAGTCCTCATGTAGCATTACCACTAAAAATACTTATTCCTTACACAGGCACCTTTACTTGTGGGTCTCGCAGATACTCCCTTAAACAAGCAATGGGTAACACCAAAAATGGGATAAAACAACAGTATGTGTCGCCTGCTGCAGGAGAGTCATTGCCATCTATCTAGCATTTTTGTTGAAAATGATTAACTATATTCACTCATCAGATAGTTCCAAACTGTGGACTCCACAGCATTTCCTAAGAAAACTGTTTTAAACTCTTCAAAAATGCCACAAAGACAAAAGGTGGTGGGGGTATTGCTTTAAAAGACACTCAAAAGATATGACAGCCCAACACAACCTTTGATTGATTCTTGGATTGAAAAAGTAATTATAATGGATATTTTGATAAAACCTGAGGAAAAAACTGAGGAAATCTGAATACATTAAATGTAAATGCTGCGTGTCATTTTCTTGAATGTGAAAAAGATATATTAGAGAATGGCCTTGCTGTAAAACGTGTCTGAGTTAACAGACATGTGATAGCTGCTATTTATTCCATCGTCATCGTCATCTCCACCCCCACCCCATCTCCTACTATGTATTTTCAACTAGTTCAAGACAAAAAAAAACAAGGAGGGAGAAAGAAAAGGCAAATGGGACAAAAAGCTATGATTCTAAGGGTTTTTCTTTTTTTTTTTACTTTTCTTACAATTTTTCAAAATAAACAGTAGTAACTTAAGAAGAAGAAAAAAACTGCTTAGTATAGACTAAGAAGATTGAGACACACCAATTTGGAAGTGAAGGCAAGACCAAGTATCTTTAAACCCAAACCCGAAACATTTGATGAGACAACAAAATCAAGCACTTTTGGTCAAAACTTGATCCCAGGTCCTTCGTCGTTTCCTGGGTGTTCTGGGACTGCTTGGCCCTCCTACTCCAATCTGGAGAGGTCTACCGCTAAAAGTGGTTTCCGCCTTTAAATACTGAAATACAATGGTTATTCGTAACTTCAAAAAAAACCTAAAAACCAAAGTTTTTCTCTTGGTGCACAACTTCTATAATACCTGCGAACAACAAAAACCAACTAATAAAAAAATAACTTAAAAGTAATGCATTGTGAAAAAACTCCCCTACTTAACAAAACGTTCCAAGCAAATTTATTCTTAATCTATCTCCAAAATGTTAAAAATTTCAACATTAGAAAGAACAGATACATTCTAATAAAGTATCTACAGTACTCAAAAAGCATTTTCTAAAACTCAACAGCCACTCAAAAGAACTCTTGGCTAACTTAGGAACAGAAAGAAATTGCCTTAAACAGATTTTTAAAAAATATTAGAGTTCATCACACTTGATGGTAAATTTTTAAAGTCTGCCATAATATCCATTATCATTTCTAGTCAAATTTACACTAGAAATCCTTGCCAATGCAAATGGCAAAACAAAAAAGGAAGCAAGAAAAAGAAACAGCCATAAACACTACAAAGAATAAAATAAACTAAGGTAATCGAGGAATGACAACAAAATTACACTACTGTTATATATACATATTTACAGGCTGCAACAGTCAGATGGCACAGATAGGCAGAAAATAGAGAAGTCAGTGGATAGGAGTGGAGAAACAGATCGAACGAACCCCATAGTCACCAAATCTATGATGAATGGTGATGCCATAACTAGATGCACATACATGCGGTAATTAATGAAACTTGACTTCAATGCATTATACAAAAAATTAATTCCAGGTAGACTGTAAATCTAAATGTGAAAAGTAAAACAATAAAGTTCGTACAAAATCCTAACAGGGCTTCTAGAAAAGACTTCCTAAAAAATACAAAATAAGAAATTTAATCTTAAGGAAATGAATAGTCGAATTAAGAATTTCTGTTCATCTAAGGATCCTACTAGCATTTCAAGTCAAGATTAGGGAAGAAATTTACGAAACAGTGGAAAAAGCACTCCTATCAGATGTGTATATAGAATTACTGAGTCACTTAAAGCATGGCAATCATCCCAACAGAAAATGGCTGAGATGAGCAGGTATTTTACCAAAAGAACAATGCAAACGGCAAGTAACTATCTCAAAAGGTGCCCAACCTCATTAGTCATGGCTAGAAAAGGCCAGCAAATATGAAAATGCTGCTAGTTCAGAGTGTTGATGAGAATGTGGAGTAAGTGAAATGTCACCCACTCCTGATAGCAGTTTAAATTGGCTGAAACAACCTGAAAAGCAGCACTTTAAAAAGAAACGAAGACACAAATACCCCATGAGACAGTTCAGGGCAAAACTCGAAACAACCCAAATTGTTCATCTGAAAAAGTAAAGAGAATTAGTGAAGCATCCAGCCCCAAATCTGGAAAGACCCCACACCATGGCCAGTACACACTGCATTTACTCCATAGCATATGATTCCATTCTTCCCTTTCTGCATGTATGGCCAAGGGATGCTTCTAATTTAAGATCATTGTGAGTCTCAAAACACATTCCAATAGCTTCTCATCTCACAAAATTAAGAACCCAAATCCTTACAATGAGCTGGTATATACTCATTCTGAACTGCCACCTGACTAGGGAGCTTGCCTCCAAAATATGCTCCACTTCTGTCAAAAGCTCACTCACGTATGTTAGCTGTCTGCTCAAATAAAACCATGACAGCCCTCCCTGATCACCTTACCAAAAATCCTCCACTCAGACTCTCACTCTTGTGCTAATTTCTTACTTTTTCCAGCTACCCTGCACATCACAAACCACCTAACAAGTTAAACGTGTCTATTCCATGTGTTTACCACTGGAATACAACCTCCATGAAAATAAGGACTTTATTTCACTGCTGCACCATCAGCAGAACATACCTGGCATTAATAGGTGTTCAGTAAATATTTGAAAAATTACACAACTTGGATACAAGATCTAACCTAGTTGTTGTATAGCTACTGTACATGATTAACAGTTTCTTAAACTATGTACACTTTTAATTCATCACAAGAAATATGAAAATCCTCCATTAAGTTATTAAGTTGTTTTGTTTAATGAAAAATTTTATATATTTACTCCTAATGTATCTAATTCCCTTGGTTCTATATGAGGGAAAGTTTTCCAAGTAAGAATTACATTAGCCACTCAGTAATAATTATAATAAAGCATTAATAATATTACCCTCATGAATTTTCCAGTTACTATTATTATCTACAAAAAAACCCATGGAAACATTCTATCTACCACTTATTTCACTTTACAATAAAAATTTCAAATAATTCTAATAAAGTAATATCTGTACATATGAGGTATCACAGAAGTATTTCCATCCCCAAGAAAATGAAATTTCAACATAATGCAATTCTAAGGTAGAACCAGATAAAACAAGATCTTAATAAGGCAACTTCCCTAGAAGAGTCCAAGGAAACACCCTGCTATAATTCCAGATCTTAAATTAGGGACCAGGTCAGTCTAAGAGAGCTCATAAGCCACCTCCATTTTCCCACCAAATAGCTTACTGCTGCGGGCAAGAAAAAAACTCAGGCAAAGTGAAAAAAGATGATCCAAGTTCCCTCTTGTCCCTGTATCTTCTGACAATTAGCAGGAAACATAACCTCCAAAGAAAAAAGAAAACCAAGCTGGGGGAGGAGGAGAGTGAGCAAAGATGCTTGAGTAAATTACACCACCTCTGCAGGAATCTAGCAACAAACCAGTCCTACTGGTGCTGAAACCAGCCAAGAGCCATATTGTCAGCCCAAAAAATATTTAGCAGTTTTGAAAAACAATTTTATGATGATACTAAAATCCCACTCAATTCCACTCACTTTTAGGCAAAAGAAGAAATGACTGCATGCTTTTAAATCATCTTATGGTATGTTTTCCCAAGTAAAATGTTAGAACACTCAGAAATGTAAGTGTATTAATTACAACTGCAATCACACTATAGGTACTGTTCTACAATTTTAAATTTCTGCATAAAAGTTCCTCACACATATTAGGATTTATTTAACTAACCCCCCTAGTGTTGGGTTTTTTTGTTTTCCATTATAAACACAGCTGCAGGGAACCTGTCTGCAGGAGTCTTTTCCTTAGATCAAAAAAAGAAAGTTTCAGAATGGATGCTACCATGAAAACAAAACGGAGATGTCTGGTACTGTACATTCACCACAGAGATTACCATTTATTAGAGTTGTGATTCGTTCCCCTTGGTCTTTTCCCTCAGATTACTAATATGTTGACCTTGTTATCAATGCTACAAAAGATAAAGAACAAGGTAAAATGTGCTCTAATCTTACCTGAATTTAAAAACACCAAAAGAAACAACAAAAAAATGATGAACACTTACACTATTATTACCCAGCAGTTCTGTCTGAACTAAGCACAGAGAAAATAACTTTCTAAACCTATGGTCTCACTCTGTACTGAATCCTCTTTCTCCCATACACCTAGGGCCCAGGAGCTATGCACTATCACAGGGAAGAGTGAGGGGAAACGTCATTTAACTGTTGTTTTCATTCTCTCTCACAGCATTCAGGGAGGGAAGCCCAAGTTGTAAAGCACATGTCATTCTACTAATATAAAAGAATATTACGTGCCACATTAATGCAAAGCTACTTGTACCCACAGCTGGGCTGGTTTTAAAACCTAAAAAAAGTCCCTCACAAAAAATGCTATTTACTAGGTGAAGTTTCCTTATGCTCAGCTGTGTTACCTGACCAGTATACTTTGTGGACTTGTCTCCCATCCAAGGAAGCACGTGTGGGAAAAAATACAATGTTCTTAAGAGACTTCATCATGAAAATAACTTCACACACCCATGGCAGACATTTACATGCTCGTTTTATGTGCCAAAATAGAATTAACACGAGAATGATATGAAATTTCGTATCATAATCAATGTCTACTTAAAACAGTTATTGAGGTTCCCATAGGACTAAAAGTGAACTGGCAATTTTCAAATGTGAATTGACAGCACACCAGAGAGCTGATCAGAGAACCCCAAAAAGTCACCTGCATCAAAATAAAACCAAGGATATCGCTCTCCAAATGGGAGAAAATACATCAAGTCAGCATTAGGCACTTGACAAGTAATTTCTCTACAGAATAAAGACAATGGGAACCTCATCTTCCCAAGGTCTGCTTCACATCATTCTAAAACAAAAATCTAAAAGCTTTATCATAGATGAACAAAATGGTCTCATGAAGGATCGTCTTTTTTCTCTTCAAAAAAAAAAAAAATAGTATCAGTTAATGTCTTAGAACTTAAAAACACCGAACCTCCATCTTGAAAAAAGCCAAGTTTAAAACCAACAGTTGTAGCCATTATTAGAGAAAAGTTGTTTTCAGAAAAGCAAATCCAACAACAACAACAACAAAAAATCAGAGCCAGAACAAAATAAGGAAGATTCTCACAGTTCATCAAACAGGTGGTTTCCAAGCAAACCAGGATCTTTCAGGTCCTACCTAAGTCCCTCATCTAGCTGAACTGAATATATTTGTGGACCTACGTAAGCAGCCGCTTTTAGTCAGGAACATTCCACAGCAAGTAGGGCCTGTCGCTGCTTAAAAAGTGGAGTCAACTTCCTACTTCATTTAGCCAAAACATAGCAGATTTGGGCAACCCTGTTGTTTCCTATACTGAGATCCACTTCTTCACAGGCAATCCCACGGGGCAAATTAAAAGGCGTTCGTCCGACGACGAAAGGCACAAGTCAGCAAGACAAGGTTCTACCCGTGCCAGTCGGGGACAGCCACCGCCGGGACTGCACAGCAAGGGTCTCATCACAAACGTCACGAAACTTTGCAACGCCCTGGGATAAGGCGCAACAAAGTGCCCACGTCCCCGCCGCGTTGAGGAACAAGCTGGAAAGGAGAAAGTGGACCCGTCCACCTCGCCGCGCGGCGCCCCGAGAACCGCCCGCGCACGGGCGCTGCCAAGCCCACCGCGCCACCCGCGCGCAAGTGTCACCCCGCCGCCCCCTGCCGCCCCCGGGGGTCAAAGGGCGCCAGCCGAAGAGACAACAAGAGCACGTGACGAAGTTCCTCCCTGGCGTCCTCTGCCGAGGCCCGGCGGAGCCGCGCTGGGGGTGAGCTGGGCCCACGGCCGGGGCGGCCCCAGCGCGGGCGCAGGGGCGCGGGGTGTCCCCAGAGAGCGCCCCCGAGACCCACGACCGCGGCGGGGCCCGGAGCGGCCTGTTACCTTTTCCTGCTCCTCGCGGAGCCGTGCCACCTCCGGGGCGCGCAGCGGCGCCGCGGTGGCGGCCGAGGCCGCGGCGTGGGGCCCGGGGTCCTCCGGGGCCTCCATGGCGGGGGCGCCGGGGCCTCAGCGGGGCGAACGAGTCCTAAACAAGTGTTTATGGAGGCGGCGTGGCCGGCGGCTGCCCAGCGCCCGCGTGCTAGCCCTCATGCACCGCGCGCCCCGCGCCGAGGAGGCCGCGCCTGCTCTCTCCGCTGCCGCGGCGGCCGCTGTTCGCGTCCGGACTGCCCGCGCCCGCATCTCACACGTGCATGCCGCCCGTCGCCGCCGCCGCGGGCTCGGAGCAGCAGGACAGCACGCGCGGACAGCAGCAGAGACCCGTCCGGCGGCCGGGCCCAGCCCCGCGTCCCGTGGCGGCCAAGCCTCCTCCGCGCCTCCCGCGGGCTCCGCCCCTCGCCCCGCCCCGCGCGGCACGCCGGGAAGCGCGCGCAGCCGCGGCGAGCGGTCACGTGACGCGGGGGCGTGGTGAGGGGCGGGGTGGTGGGCGGGGCGAGGGGCGGGCGCGGTGCCGGAGCCCGGACGTCGGCGTAGCTACGGGGACTTGCGCTCCTGCCGGGATCCGCTGCCCGTGAGCGTCCGGGTCGATGAGTGCGGTCTGGACCTAGCTCGCTAACGACTCTCCCGGTGGTTTCGCGCTGCCGCTGGCGGGGGAGCTGAAATGCAAGAGCGAAAGCGCGCCCTCCAGGTTCAGGGATGCTGCTGTGTAGAGATGTGACTGAGTTTCTGCTTGGAATAATGAAAAAGTTCTGAAACTAGTGGTGATACGGTGTTGCTTAACTGTTCCTGCGTGCAGTAGCCATAGCGATGTACGTTGCAAATGTAATTCGTGCTACTTAATTGTATACTTTGAGATGGTTCAACTGTTAAAGTTTACGTATATCTTTCCACCAAAAAAGGGAAACGGGAGGATTAACAGAGAAAGGGAGGGAAGAGAGAGTGTGAAGGCACAGAGGAAAGGAACAAAGAAATTAAGAAAGAAACGATCTGGAACTTTGTTAGCTCATGGTGCCTTCAGATAAGGGTAGATCCAGCAGTAGTTCAATATATGGCATCATGGCTAAATATATTGTTCCCCTTCTCAGATATGCCCAATGTATTCTTAGCTCAGCAGCCGGAGTGAACTTTTTAAAAAGTAGTAAGGTTGCATCACTATCCCTTGTACAGCCCCCTGTGATTTCATTGCAGCTAAAATAAAATTCAGACGCCCTTCTAGAATTGAGCATTATCTGATCCACCTTTCCCATATCCTTGCAGGCCCCCTGCCATTTGTGCCAATCAAATGTTTTCTCTTCAGACACTCCAGATCACATCCTGCTGCAGGATCTATGCACTGGTCGACACTTCTGCCTATGATACATCACTCAGATCTTTGCATGGTCAATTCCATGCATCAGAGAGGATCATCCCATCTGTGAAGCTTTGTAGCACTTCATCTGTGTATCAGCAAAGATGACACTGATCAGTTGAGTAATGACTCACACTCATCAGTTGAGTAATGACTCGCACAATGATTCAAAAACCACCAACATCTCAGATTATAACTGTACTTACTTACCCATCTCAGTGGGAAGAAGGTACTTTTCTTCCTCAGTTGGCCTAATTGTTCACTTAAGAATATAGAAAGAGGGTCTGGGTCAGCTCCACTCCAAACAACAGCTGCAGGCAGAAGATACCCCTCCCCCCAAAAAAAAAAATCTAAAGAAAAAGAGAAGATGAGAAGATGCTATGCAAACCAAATCTCCAATGCTCAGAACAACCCCAAACTTTCAACAAGAACTACTGCCACCCCAAAATCTGGATGTTCCTTGCCTTTAAAATGTTTACTTTTTTTAACTTACAATTTTCCCTGATGTAGAAGCTAGCCAACAACTGCCAAGTAATACCAGAAGAAGATGAGAGTGCTAAATGACCTGGAGAGAACCATGACTCCCCATGTTCCCAGCAAGTGCCCAGAGCTTGGAACATGCCCAGATCTGGACCCATAACATGGCAACAAAACTCAGGCACTGTCTCCAAATGGGAAGAATGCTAGGTAGCAAACACACATACAAATGTCAGTGACACCCCCTGTCCTCACAGGATTTTGGCAAAGGTGGATAGTTGTGTGCTTTGGTTGGTAACTGAGACTTTAGGCTTAGAACCAATTGTTGGGGATTCCCACCCCTCATCAACACCACCACCAACCTCAGGCTCTGAGGTTTCTCTGAGCCTTTGCAACTCTAAATGGAATCAACCTGGGGGAGCAGTGGGAAGACAAGAGATTTGTAGGTCAGTCCATTTCTACCATTTACCACCAATGACTGGGCAGAGTGGGGCTGTTGGTAGAGGTGTCTACCTTATTCACACCCATGGGCTGGTCTCCAAGAACCTGTTTCTCTCAAGCCTTCTGAGTGACAATCATCCCTACCCCCCACCATGTTAGGCCTGGCCCTCTGAGAAGCAGATACCAAGACAAGATGAGTATGTCAGAAATTTACAAGAGAAGATAACTGTGAGGACAAATGGATCCAGAGCCAGAAGAGGCTGGAGACTTTGGCCCACAGCATAGGCCTGTCCCCAGGTGAAGGAAAGAAGCAAGGAAGAAGTTGGGATGGAAGCACCTAAGGCTGCAGTGAATTTCTAAAGTTCAGCAAGACTGTTGAGGAGCCTTAAGTCATCAAGGGAGTTTTGCATATCCCTGGAAAGGCCTGACTTGGTGTTCCTGCCGTGCCCACCTGTAAGCTGGCAAGTATGGCCTTGGAGCATTTCAGAGCACAGTAGCTGGCCCGTGGCCATTTACACCCCTGAAAACAGATCTGACTGCCCCTGTGACCATGGGGTATGTTTCAATTGGCTCCGTTGATTGGATCTCTTAGATGGGACCCTGAGGGTGAAAGTGAGAGGCTGCATACCTCAATCCACAGGGCCAGATCCTTTCATAAATGAGCAGAGGGTGGGAAGGGCTGGCAGACCGGAGACACAGCTCCATCTGAGGGAGCTACTGTGCCTTTGTTTATCCCAGCTGATGTTTCTTAAGGTTCGGACCCACACAATCCCATTCTCCAGAATTCATAATTTTGAGCTCCTGTGTAAAATCAGCCACATTGTAAATGTTAGCAAGTAACTCAGCTTTAAAAAATATAGTAAGACTATGTGCTAGCCCAAAGCACAGGCAGGTGGTGTTTGAGGGAGGCCCTTATTGAAGGAAACCTGAGAGGTCTGCAGAGGTGAGGAGCTGAGCAACACAGCGAGGACCACAGGATGCTGCGGGCCCAGGCCCCCCAGAGAAACCCCCCAAGAGAATCAGCTGTTTCCCAAGAGAGCCAGTTTCACTAGGGAGAGGGGCTTCCCTGATGCCCTGCAAGTATCTGAGAAATTCCTGGCTCCTTTCAACCCTATCTCTTTTTCAAACAGGTTGTTGCAGCCACAGTGCGGAGGACTAACCACTATACAATCATGGCAAGCTGCTGGACTGCTGCTGAATCCTATCTCCTCTTTGTGAGCTCACTCAATGAGTCTCTGGCTCTCAAAAACAATTTTTAAAAAACCCACTAACACTATCTGAACTCAAAGCTATATCCTAGCAGTATACTGTGCCATAACACTACAATAATCAGGATGATGTGGTTATTGCAAAAAGTAGACATGCAATTTAATGAAACAGACTAGAGAGCCTAGAACCAGACCACATTGATAAAACCAGCTGATTTGCTACAAAAGTACAAAGGATGGAGATAGAAAAGACTTTCCAGTCAATAAACAATCGGACATATATTTGCAAAAAATAAATAAATAAATAAAGATAATAAAACAAAAAAAACCTCTTCACATACCTCACATTGAATTGAGGTTTGGGGGGCAGACCCAGAGTTTGAGGACCCCAGAAGGGCTCTTTCTACATTCTTGGAAAGAATTCAATGTTGAGACCAAACTTATACAGAAACGAGATTGGTAGATAGAAAGAAGGAAAGCTCCCCAAGCAAAGAGGGTCTCGAGTGGGTGGCCACAGAACGGATGAGAAGTGTCTGCTGATATGCGTGCAGTGGGAAAGGAATGGAGATTTGGCCACTGAATGTCCTGCATTGTCTCTTGCCAATTGACTGGACCATGGGGTATCCTAGGCTACCGAGGTCCTCTGAGTTTGTAGGGTCTCCTAAACTATCCGGGCCCAATGGGCTTGCACACATTGCCTTTGCCTTCCTTCCCCAAACTAGCTTTAGCCTTGTGTTGTTGAGTTGGTGTTCTGAACACTCCACCCTTTACAGGGTTGGTGGTACCCTCTTGGTCTGGGATTGTTTTCCACTCAGAGTACAAATTAACCTAAAGCACTTGGACTCGTGGGGATGGAGGAGAGGCTACTCTCCAACCCAGTATTTCTCAGTCCTGCTGATAATTGGACTTGGGCTTGGGCCATCCTGTTCCTAAGTGACTGCCTGGACCCTCGTCCTAACTTCCTCCTTCAACATGTCATGCAGAAACGAACTCAAAGTAGATCATAGAATTAAATGTAAAATATAAAATCATAAAACTTCTAGAAGGAAACTTAAGAAAAAGTCTGTATGAAAAAATTGATAAAACTTTATCAAAATTCAAAGTATTTGTTCTGCAAAATACACTGTTAAGAGAATGAATTTAAAAAAAAAACTGCACACTGAGAGAAAGAATCTGCAATTCACCTATCTGATAAAGGATTTGTAGCCAGACACATAAAGAACTCTTAAAGTTCCAAATAAGATAATGAACAATCCAATTAAAAAATAGGCCAAAAATCTGAAAGACACTTCACCAAAGAAGATAAAGATAGCAAATAAGAATATTAAAAGAAGTTCAATATCATTTATCATTAGGGAAATGCAAGTTCAAACATGGACATACTACCACACACCTGCTAGAAATACTACAATCCACACACCAGACAACACCTGTTAGTGGTGGGGCAGGGAGAACAGGAATACGCCCTCATTGCAAAGTGGTTCTGTAATGGACCCCAGACCTCTTTTTTGCTCTAGTACCTTAAAAACAGCTCCATGAGTCAGCCCGGGAGAGGGATTTTCAGTCAGGAAGTCATTTGTCAAGTTCCTCCATAGGAACAAAAGGTACCAACATTTGGTCACCAAGACCAGGACATGGAGTCCAGGAGATGGTGACACGCTCCAGTGCTCCCCTGGCTCCTAATACCTGTTACTTCTTCTGCATCTCCACTTGCTTTTGTTTTGGCAACTGTAGCTATGCAGTTTTTGCCCTTATAAATACCTGTTAAGTTTTGCTCGGGACTGTCCCTTACCTGAGGGACAGTCGCTGGCCAGCTAACAAAGCTTCAAGATTTAATCAGAACTTTGACTCAGGTTCATGTATAGGGCTTGGCCTCCAACAGTTACAGCCCCTTTGGAAGATGGATTAATGGTTTTGCACAAAGTTAAGCTCAGACTTACCCTACAAGGCAACAACCATACTCCCAGGTGTCACCCAACTGATCTGAAAATGGTGACAACCCACAGCTGTGTGCAAACATGGCCGCTGGCAAAGCCAGGACAGACACCCCCCACACACACATGCATCTAGTTTACACAGTATGTGCAAATCGAGAACTGCCTGTTTTGGGGCTTCACTGTTGCTCAGGGAGTCAGGAGTCCAGAAATGTCTCCTGTGAAGGCTGAAATAGAACCTTGATCTGGCTTCACACTTAGGGTTGCCAGATTTAGCAAATAAAAATATAGGCCTCTCAGCTAAATGTGAATTTCAGATAACCAATACATGTATTTTTAGTCTGTCCATGAAGTATTTGGAGCGTGTGTATACACTAAAAAATTCATTGTCTCTCTGAAATTCAAATTTAACTAGGCCTCTTCTATTTTCTCTGGCAGTCCTACTCACACCATGGCCCTTGGGAGACTACCGCTTCCCCTCCACAACCTCCTTCTATGTTACTTTAAAAATAAACACCTCCAGCATCAGGGACTGAAGCCCTGATTTCAAAGTCCTTGCCACTTAAATGGAACTCTTTCATCTGCCAGGAACTGAAGATAGAAAGAAGGGGACGAGAACAAAAGCAAGCTGGGTGAGGGGACGTGGGGGAGGAAGGGCACCAAGACATCAGTCATCGCTAAGCCCTGGTCTTCATTTGCAGTCATGTTTCTTAACCTTGGGTGCACATTGTAACTCAGACGTAGGTTACTACTTGAAGCCGAACTGAACGAGGAACTTTTAAAGCTTCTGATGAGTCTCTTAATAGTCAAAGTACTTGTTTTTTCCCTCTCAGCAAGCCACCTTAGCCCAGTGACATACATCAGAGTTCTGGCAGTTGGCAGAGGCTCGTGAAGTGACAGAGTCAAAACGTCCCTCAGCTTGCATCTGGACAGGGAGTTGCCCCATGTGGCCCTGGTGCATGGCCAGACAGAACACCTCATGGGCCCTCCTGGTGGCCTGGCTTCCTCAGAGCGTGGAGGCAGGGTGCTAAGGCGAGTCAGGTGTGAGCAACGTTTTCAACTTCTCTGCCTGGCCTCGGAGGCACACACATCGCTGTTACAGGGTGTACGCCCTGCAGAGAGGAGCCCCCACGCAGAGGCCCAGAGAGGCGTCACCCCCACTCCACTGACTGCTGAGGACTTGGCCTGTAATTCCCATAATTCCCAGCAACTGGTGAGCCTCTGGGGGAAACTGCAGAGGGAGGAGTGGGGCGGAGCAAAGGAGGAAAGGGAGACACAAGGAGGAGAAACTTGGTAAGGAGACAAGTGGGGGAGAAAAGTGGGAAGCTATTCTTGAGACTTGAGCAGCAGAGACTGGAGGGGGAGAGGGAGGAAGGGACAAGGGGGAAGGAAAGGGGGGAGGGGGAGGGCTGGAGGCCTCAAGCCCCTGTTCTATTTTTTTTTTTTTTTTTTTTGAGAGTAGGTCTCGCTATTTGCCCATGGAACCGTAGGCTCACGTTGCTCAGGGTACCACAGACTCAAGCAACCCCCAGCCTCAAGTTTCCCAGGTAGCTGGGATTACAGGCACGCGCTACCATGCCCAGCTATTTTTTGGGGCTAGGTCTCACTGTGTTGCCCCGAGGGGGACTCGAACCGCAATCTCTAGCCCCAGTCACTCCATAGGCCGAAGTTTACAGGCACGCACCACCGTGCCCGGCTCTCCCTGTTGTGTTTGTTCTGGAGTGAGAGAGAGTAGGTGACACTGAGACGGCCATCTGTCACTCTGCAGCCACCCGGGCACTGCAGAGGCACAGTCAATGCCTCTCTTACATCTTCTCCCAAGCTTGACTCTTGCACCCAAAAGGAGGTATTTGCCTTTCTGGTCTCTTCTTTTGGTCTCTTGAGACTCTACCTTCAATACCATCTCAGGTGCTGTGACATCTGTGTGTTCCATGACGCTCTTCTCCACCAGCTGGAGGGTGCAGGCTTCAGATTCTGTCTCACTGCCCTGCTCTATGGGTGGGAAATCCAGCTCCCAGTTCTTAATAACCACACCTCCCCCCTGTTGTTTTTCCAGTCTTGAGGTTCAGATAGAAGTATTTCTCCCTCTAGGCTCTGTCTGCTGTGTTCTTCTAAAAGGGGAGGATCGTGATGTGCACTAAGGTAAAAATCATTACCAAGGAAAGCTTGGAAACCAAAATGACATAAATTTTGGTGCATGTGGGTCAAGCATTTAAAGGCTGTTTGAGCACTGACCAGTTCAGAGACAAAAAGCCTCCAATGAAAGGATGAGTCGGTCCTGGAATGAGTTCAGTTTAGCACCCACTGCTAGAAAACACCCGCAGATCTTAGGAGGTAGCTGTGAAACAGAACTCACCCCTGGGCACAGCCCTCTGACACTGGAGATGGGCTCCAAGAGAACCAAGGCTTTAGCTGAATGCTCCTAATGTGCAGTGAGTGTCTTCTCAGCTGCATATAAGCACCTCGGGGGGTTGGGTGAGCCACAGTGAAGGTGTCTTGGTTGAGTTGTTGTTGAACTGGGAAACTGCTAAATTGCTTAAATGGAATTGCTTTTGGGACCTGTGAAAAACTTAGAGAGTTTTCAGTGTCAATTTCTTATTGAAAAAGAAGTTGAATTGGTAAGGAAAAGAAAGGGAGGCAGTAGAAAGAAATGCTTTGGCCACCTCAGGGAATTTTTTTAAAGTAAGTTGAAGTAAGACATCAGCCTTAAAATCAGCCAGGCTTGAGGCCGGGCATGGTGGCGCATGCCTGTAAGCGGCAGCCTGGGAATCCGCACTGGGGACCAAGGATCAAGGTTCGAGTCCTGCTGGGGGCGTGTAGTAAGATTTAGTTCCAAAAAAATAGCTGGGCATGATGGTGCATGCCTGTAATCCCAGCTACCTGGGAAGCTAAGGCTGGTGATTGAGTCGAGTCCTGCTGGGGGCGTGTAGTAAGATTTAGTTCCAAAAAAATAGCTGGGCATGATGGTGCGTGCCTGTAATCCCAGCTACCTGGGAAGCTAAGGCTGGAGATTGCTTGAGTCTGTGGTACCCTGGGCACCGTGAGTCTGCAGTTCCATGGGCAAAAATAGCAAGACCTAGTCTCAAAAAAAAAAAAAAAATCAGCTGGGAATGGTGGCGCGCACTTGTAATCCAAGCCGCTGGGAGGCAAGAGGCCTGGGATTCCTTGAGTTTGTGGGTTCCAGACTATCCTTGGCAACATAGCAAGACCTGGTCTCAAAAAAGCAGCTGGGCACGGTGGCGGATGCCTGTAATCCCGGCTATCTGGGAGGCTGAGGCTGGGGATCGCTTGAATTCGCAGGATCGGGACTACCCTGGGCAACATAGCAAGACCTAATCTTAAAAAAAAAAAATCATTTTTCAACAAAGTCTGTGATCTTACTTTTGCAAATACCTTCAATCCGTTGGGTCAATGACACCAAAGATGCTGTAACAAGGCATCCCCACAGTTTGGACAAGGGCCATGTTCCCAGCCCCCATTTACAAACAATGGCCTGAGAGTGGCTCCTGGGACTGATGGGCAGAGCTGAACAGCAGCTCCCACCAGCTGCCCCCACTACCACCAGTCTTGCTCCTCTTGGCTGTTTTAACTCCTCTGTAGGTGGGTCGTGGGGACTTGTCCTTCAGTGACGGGTCCCTTCACATAGTGTCATGCCCTTTCACCCAGTTGTCACATCTAGCAGGAGTCCCTTCTTTAGCAGAACTGAATATTTTGTTGCCTGTCTCTACCACCTCTTCTTTATCCCTGCATCCATTGGCAGACATTCAGTTCTTTCACATCATGGGTGCAGTGAATAACTGCCATGAACAAAGAGAGAGCACAGATCCATCTTTGAGATCCTGATTCAGTTCTTTACTGAATGCATGGGTTTGCTGGACCATCTGGCAGTGTTAAGTTTAAGGTTTTTCTGAAGAACCTGCAGAATGTTTTCCACGGTAGCTGCACCATTTTACACTCCTGCCAAAAGTGCCAAAGGCTTCAGTTTCTCCACACTCTTACCAACACTTGTGATTGTTTGGGTTTTGATGATCACCACACCAGCAGTTTGGAGGGGCTATTTCGCTGTGGTTTGGGTTTGGATTTGATTTGAGATGCTGAGCACATTTTCATGCATTCTTTGAGTATTAATGATTGTTAAATATTGTCTAGTATCAAGTTATGCTTGAAATTTTGCGGGCCTTAAAAAAATACTGAAGCTGGGCGTGGTGGCGAGTGCCTATAATCCAAGCACTGGGAAGCAGGAGGACAGGGATCTCTTGAGTCTGCGGAATGGGGACTACCTCCCGGGCAACATAGACAGACCTACTCTCAAAAAAAAAAAAGTTGAATTTGTGGGCCCTGCCCTGGATCTCCTGAACCAGGTCACTCTGGGCAAATTCCCTGGATCATCCTGCCAGTTGGCCTTGGGCAACCCTGCGTGTCCAGCCCTTGATGGGGAGCTCCCATTTGAAGGAGGCCATCATGGAACAAGATACCATCTCTCAAATTATTCTTCTTAGTAGAGAAAAAGCTTGCATGTGCCCCCTTCGAAATAAATAATGAAATCACTGCAGATGAAACTGAAGTGCTGTGAACTGCAGTCCTCTGCTGATCCAAGGCCCCGCCCCACAGAGGATACCACAAGTTTGTGTCTTTTCATACTACTTTCTGAGGTTTGACTTTTCTCCCTTAAACTGTGTCCTGAATTTGTCTCCCTGGGATTCCCAAACTTTTAATTTTCTTTCCTCTGCTCCTTCATTGCTTTACCAAAATATGAAGATGGTTCCTTTGGTCTCTGGAGTTTTTCCCCATCAGCCTGGTGGCCCCCCTCTTCCTGTTGTGACAAGGTCACGGTCTTGTTGAGGTTCAGGCCTGGCTCTCTGTGCCCTGGAATCTTGTACAAGGCTGGGTTTTCTATCCCCAATGTTTCTGGTCCTCCAGTCACAGGTATGTAAAGAGAAGTGGTATGAAGCAAAATGGACATGGGTTGATAAACTGGGTTTGGGATGGGGTGGGGGTATTAGCTACCCCCAGATACTCTTGCATATATTTATATTTTTCATAATAAAAATGTAGGGAGAGAGAGGGGTCAAAAGAGGGCAAGAAGGAGCCCAAAGGATGGTGATGATGGGTCACGTGTGCTATGGTGGTGGGAGAACCATGGGGACTACACCTGAGGGGAGAAATCAAATATTGTCCAAAAAATGAACAGCAATGTAAGAAGAGAAATAAATATATTTTAACAATAAAAATACTAGTAAAGTAAGAAGTAAAATAATGAGATACCAAAAGCAGAGCATAGAGCGCGGCTAAGACTAGCAATTGCTTGAGTTCGCGGGTTGGAGACCCACCCGGGGCAACATAGGAAACCTAGTCTCAAAAAATAGCTGGGCACGGTGGGGCATACTTGTAATCCCAGCTACCTGGGAGGCTGAGGCTGGGATTGCTTGAATCCATGGTAACTCAGGCAACGTGAGCCTGCGGTTCCCCAGGCAACATAGAGAGACCTAGTTCCCCCCCCCCATATATATATAATGAGATGCCACCGCACACCCATCAGAGTGGCCAAAACCCAGAGCAGCAAATCTGGTGAGGATACGGGGCTGTAGGATCTCACATTCATCGCTGGGGGAAGGTGAGAAAGAACAGCCTCTTCTGACCAAGCTTGGCCGTTTCTTACAAAACCAAACGTGCTTTCACCAAGGGTGACCCGGCCGTCATGCTCCTTGGTACTTACCCAAAGGGATGGAAAACATGTCCACATGAGAACCTGAACACAGATATTTACAGCAGTTCTTTTTGGTAACTGCCAAAATGTCAAGGCAACTGAGATATTCTTCAGGAGGGGAGTCGGTAAGCAGATTGTGGTTCAGGACCTAGTGTGCTCAGTGTTCACAAGCAAGGAGCAATTAAACTATGAAAAGGCGCAGTGGGGCGTGGTGGCGCGCGTCTGTAGTCCAACCCTGGGAGGCAAGAGGTCTGGGATCCCTTGAGTTTGTGAGTTCGAGACTACCCCGGGCAACATAGTGAGACCTGGTCTCAAAACAAACAAACAAACAAA
>PVHY01021344.1:0-24064 GCA_004024945.1 Uropsilus gracilis
ACAACAACACACAGTGTGCAGACGCGGACAACACACAACAACACATGGTGTGCAGACGCGGACAGCACACAGACAACACACAGTGTGCAGACGCGGACAACGCACAGACAACACAGTGTGCATACGCACACACAGACAACACAGTGTATACACACAGACAACACAGTGTGCACATGCAGACAACACACAACAACACACAGTGTGCAGACGCGGACAACGCACAGACAACACACAGTGTACACACGCACACACAGACAACACAGTGCACACATGCAGACAACTTACAGTGTGCACATGCAGACAACACACACACAACACACAGTGTGCATACGCACACAGACAACATAGTGTGCACACATGCAGACAACACACAGTGTGCACACACACAACACACACAGACAACGCATAGTGTGCACACACAAGACACTCAGACAACACACGGTGTGCACACGCGGAACAGACTCACAGACAACACACAGTGTACACACACAGACAACATAGTGTGCACACGCACACACAGACAACACAGTGCACACATGCAGACAACTTACAGTGTGCACAGGCGGACAACACACAGATAGCACAGTGTGCATGCACACACACAACATACTGTGCTCACACAGACAATACAGTGTGCACACTCCCACAGACACACACTGAAAACACACAGCGTGCATATGCACATGCAAACAGACAGATAACACACAGTACACACGCAGATACACACACACAACACACAGTGTGCACACTCAGACAACACAGTGTGCACACGCACAACAGACACACAGACAACACAGTGTGCACACGCAGACAACACACAGTGTGCAGACGCACACACAATGCACAGTGTGCACACGCACACATGAACACACACAGACAACACTCAGTTTGCACACACACACACGAGCACACACAGAGCCATGACACAGGTGAGAAACCGCCAGGAAACAGCTGTGGGGTCCAGATGTTTGGGCCAAGGCTATCTTGACTGAACTTCAAAATCTCACCGACCTGGGAAGGTGTTTTGCCTTCACCGCTCTCTAAGCAAACCAGCTTCCTTAGGGGCCAGAGGCATCGGACCTACTTTGACTATTTCAACAGCCTCATGCTTGACTAGCACAGACGCCAAGTGCCTTGATGCAGCGGCCCTGACCGCTGTGATCTCTGCAAGGCACACCTGGGTTTCTAGCAGTGGCCTTCTTCAGCATTGACCTGTTTCTCAGGGGAAGGAGTGAACGTGGCAGGAACAAACATTAAGGGAAAAATAAGACAGCGCAAGTAGGAACGTGAAGTCTGTGGAAGGAAGCTATCAGTGTCCAGGGAAAGCATAATGTCTGCTGAGAGACCTTAAAATACAGGGGGAAAATAAAGTTAACAATCAGCTAAGTGGCAACCAACTCTGAAGTCTGGTTAGTGGCGCGCAGGTCGAAATGGTATGGGGGATGTCCACTCATGGCCCCAGCTGACATGGAAATGCATCCAAATATGAAACATATGGATGGAGAGGAGAGAGGAGTGAATTGCCCGGTAATCAAGAGCATCGCTGCGTGCTGCTTGTGGTATCGAAGTGGGAGGTGTGGGTCTGGATTGTACATTTTGCCTGCATTTTGGAATTGTCCACAGTAAAACATCGGAGGGGAGGATGAACATCGTGACTTCGAGAATTAGAATGGAACGAACACTGACAAGATTCCTAGGTACTGTCAGGCATGGTGGCTCGTGCCTGTAGTCCAAGCGCAGGGAGGCAAGAGGCCCAGGATCGCTTGAGTTTGTGGGTTCAAGACTACCCCGGGCAACATAGGGAGACCTGGTCTCGAAAAAGCAGCCAGGTGATGTAGCGTGCTCCTGTAATCCTGGGAGGCTGAGGCTGGGGTTCGCTTGAGTCCACGGAATGGGGACTACCCCAGGCAACATAGCGAGACCTAGTCTCAAAAAGAAAAAAAAAAAAAGATTCCTAGGTACTGCAAATGTTCCTTTAACTTGTTTTTGTGTGTGTGTGTGTGTGTGTGTGTGTGTGTTTAACATGATGTTGCTTCCAAATACGTAACTCAAAGAAAAGCACAAATGAAGCTGATGGCAAAGTTTGAGTGACTAGTACCGCTGATGTTTTCCTGTTGCTTCTTTGTTGTTTCGTATAAACTAAAATTAGTGGCAGGGAGGAAAGTCATCATGTCACAAAACTTGCCCAAAAGAGGTTTGACTCTCGCTTTCTCACCAAAGGACGCTCTTTGAGATTGAGTCACACAAATTCTTATTAATGACTTTGTTTTTATGGAAGTAACATGGAGCTACCCCCATCAGGTGCCACCACCCCCATACACCCCCCCCACCTGCATTCCATCACCATGGAACACTGTGCTCCTTCCCTCCTTGCTCTTATCTCTCCCCAACCCCTTCTCCCTTTGGATGCTTCAGTTTTCTAGTCAGCTTTCAAGGCTTGGTTTTTAAATGTGTCTTTATCTGACTGTTAATTTAGTTTACTTTATAGCCTACCTATTAGTGACACCTTCCAGGATTATTTCTCTTTCTTCTTCTGACTTGTTTTACTTTGCACCATCCTTCCAGCTCCCTTCGTGTGGCCACAAATGGCCTGGGCTTATCATTTTTCATGGCCGAGTAGTATTCCACCAGATATCTCAACCACATCTTTTGGATCCACTCATCTGTCTGGAGTATTTAGGTTGCTTCCACACTTTAGCTGTAATGATAAAAATGATAACATGATAAACACCACAATAAACATGAGAATGCAGGTTTCCTTTCCAATCAGTGTTTTTACCTTTTTTTGCTTAGACGCCTAGGAATAGAATTACAATTGGTCAAATAGAAGATCCACGTTAATGTTCTGAGACACCTCCATGCTAGTTTGCAAAAAGGCTGCACCGGTTTCCTTTCCCACCCACAGCGTAGGAGGGTCCCCTTTGCACGTGTTGTTTCTGGCCCATTCTCACAGGTGGGAGATGGTACCTCATTGTGGTCTTACTTTGCTTTTCCCTAGTAATAGGTGATTGGCAACATCTTTTAAAAATGTGCCCACTGGCCATTTTAGTGTCTTCTTTGGAGAAGTGTATTTAATTTTTTAGTCCATTTTTTGCTTGGGTTGTTTTGTTTTTGTAACGCTTTCGAGTTCTTTGTGTGTCTTTGAGATCGGTCATTCCTCAGATGGAGGGTGTGCGAATATTTCTGTGTTGGTATCCTTTGATTTTTGTTGGGTTTCTTTCTCTGTACTTTTTAGTTCAGTTGTTCCAGCTGTTTATATTTTTTGTTTTCTTTGCTGTTGGGAAAGACTTTCTTCAGTAGACTCTTAAGACTTAAGTCCCTTACGAAGACTCTCTAAGTCACACTGAAACTTAAGTCAGGAAATGTTTTATCTATGTTTGCTTTGGTGCAACTTATGGTTCTACATTCAAACTTTTGATCCCTGTTGAGTTGGCTCTGCTGTGTGGTGTGAAATTGTGATCTAGTGAGCACAAGAATGTGATCATTCTTTTGCATTCAACTGCCCAGTTTTCCATCACACTTATTGAAGAGTCTGTCCTTGTTCCAGTGTATGTTCTTAGCTCCTTTATCGTACATCAATGCCCACATTTACGTGGGTTTATTTTGGGACTTTCAATTCTATTCCATTTATCTATGTGTCTGTTTTTGTCCCCATGCCAGGCTGTTTTAATTATTATGTCTTTATAATATGGCTACAGGCCTGGAAGTGTGATACCCTCGTTCTTCTTCTTCTTCTTTGTCAAGATGCTTTTGCTATTCCAAGTCTGTTGTAATTCCATATGAATTTCAGCAGGATTTGCTCCAGTTCTTTGAAACGTGCCATTGATATTTTTATTGAAATCAAGTTGAATTTCTATATTGCTTTGGGGAGGATAACAATACAATTTTTCTTCAGAAGCTTTTCTCCTGACAAATTGTCACCAAAAAAAAAAAAAAAAAAAAAGCAAAACCAGTTTAATGCCACAGATATTTCAGGATGCTCATTTGGAAAGCTTTTGGCAAATTTCAAAGCAATGAAGATAATTGTGTCTGGTTCCTTTTTCTTGCAAGCCTCCCCTGGCTCTAAATAAACCCATTCTATGTCTTTTTCATTGGGCAACTGGCCCCACATTTGAAATGGGTGCATGAAAGAGAGAAAAGAGAAATTCCATCTTGCCTATCTTTGAACGAAACTATGAAACAATGGTTTTTATCTGGTGATGAGAAAAATTAGAACGAGAAATAGTCAGAAAAATACAAGGGAAAAGTGGATTTAGGGCTAGCAACACTTTCCTGTGCATGGGTCTGTATAAGAGAAAGAGCTCAACCTTCATGATTAGGGCATTTTATGCCCAGATCAATGCAGGTAGCAAACCACAAACCACCTTTTTCTGGAAATAGCTAATTATTAACAATATAATATTTTCTATAGCATATATTTTTAATTATTGACATTTTTACCCGAGTTCACTTGCATGTTCAAGGGAAGCTTGGAGGCACAAACCCCTGGAGCTTCATGTGCAAAGATATACGGTTGCATTTTGTATGTGACCCTCATCATGAGGGAGCCTGAGCGGAGCCCATCAAGTGCGAACCCAGGCGGGTGACCCTCATCATGAGGAAGCCTGAGCGGAGCCCATCAAGTGCAAACCCAGGCGGGGCCAGAGGCTGGAGCTGGTGGAGAATATCTGCCTGCGGGCAGCTCTTTCCTACGTGACAGGTGACAAGGTTATTGTCTGCAAATTCTCACCCCGGGAGGTCATAGAAAGAGAGGGGGAAAATGTGCAAGAATTTGAGCCAACAGTAGACACGGCGGGATGTCCCTTTCCCGGTGGCCCTGCATTCCCAGCGCCCTGACCCGTGAAAGCCGACACGGCTAGTTCGCTGCTCCCCGATTCAGCGTCCTAAATGACAGGACACAAGGGGACGAGATGTACAGGAGCCGAAGGAGACGCAGGGTCTGCAGGGGATGGGGCTCCCTGGCTGTTTCGCCTTCAATGGCATTCCTGTCCCCCCAAGCCCTCCCCCCCCCGTGTTCCTTCCTCGGGTGTGGGGCACAGCCAGGGCCTGGGAAGGCTGTGGGGCGCCCCATCAGCTTCCCAAACTCTGATGGGAGTCGCCTCTTGCTGCCCTGATGCAGAACTCCATCCAGCTGACATAAAGGCAAGAGACCACACCTCAAGATCCTAACAAGCCTCTTGGAAGTGCCCGGTGGTGTCTGCAAAGTGTTTTCCTTTCTTTCTTGTGTTTTTAAAAAGAATTTAAATTATTCATTGTATTATTTATTTTATTTTACATCGTTTCCTACCCCCGGGGTTCTCCGGCCACGGTATCCCCCGTGAACCATCATCTTAAAGTCTTTCGTGCCCCTCCCAACTTCCCCACCCCCTTCAATTCTGCCAAAATACTCCTGTCCGTTGGATTGTTTGTTTTCCCTTTACCTTCCTATAAGTGAGACCATCCAGGGTTTCTCTTTCTAGACCTCTCCCTCCCACCGTGTACAAAAACTAACTCAAAATGGATAAAAGGCTTGGATGGAAGATCCGAAACCAAGAAATACTTGGAAGAAAATATGGACAAACCCTCCAAGACTTACATTTCAGGGACCTCTTTCAGGACACATCTACAGATGCTAAAAAAATGAAGGAAACATAAACAGCTGAGACAATATCAGACTAAAAAGCTTCTGCACAGCAAACGAGACAATCACCAAAACAAAAAGAAACCCCACTGAATGGGAAAAAAGTCTCCCTACACAAAAGTGATCAGAGCTGATCACAAAGATCTACAAAGAACTCCACAACTCAAAAAAATATGACAAAAAGCCCAGCCCAAAAATGGGGAGAAGTGCTAAAAAATCCCTTCTCCAAAGAGGAAATACAAATGGCCAACAGGCATATGAAAAAATGATCAGCATCACTTGTAGTCAGGGAAATGCACATCAAAACCACAGGGAGAAGGCCGGGCATGGTGGCTCATGCCTGTAAGCTTCAGCCTATGAAGCGGCCGGGGCTAGGGATCGTGGTTCGAGTCCTGCCTGGGGCCCGTAGTGAGACCTAGTTCCAAAAAAATAGCTGGGCGTGGTGGCGCACGCCTGTTATCCCAGCTACCTGGGAAGCTGAGGCTGGGGATGGCTTGAGTCTGTGGTACTCTGGGCAACAAGAGCCTGCAGTTCCACAGGCAAAAATAGCAAGAACTAGTCTCAAAAAAAAACAAAAACAAAAAAAACACAAGGAGATACCATCTCACACCACTAAGAATGGCCCACATCAAAGTGTTTCTGTAACAGGAGAAAAGGCCGTGGAACAGTTTGTCAGGTGAAATAAAGCAACTTTTGGGGGACGCTTAAGTGTGACTGTGATCCTGGAAACAAGTGCTGACTTGCAGTGGAAGATGGGTCCCAGCTCGACGTTGACAACCCGTGTGTTTTGATCTAGGTTTTCTCTCTCTAGGAAACGAGTCTCAGTTTTCCTACCTGTGAAATGGAAGTAACGCTGTAACACCACCACTCCTCATTATCACTTTTATAGCAGAACTTTTTATTTTGGGAACCCAGTGGCTGACCCACAGATAGCACTCAGCCTGGGCTTCACAAAGGCTCAGAAACTTCATTCTTGTGTGGTCATCGCTGGGTCACTGAGAAAACAGAAATGTGGTTAATCCATATTTACTAAGGGGTCCCGGTGAAAGGCACTCATACATGTACGCTTAGGCCTTCGTTTGAGATGCTTTGCAATGAATTCTGCGGGCTCTTTCTGATGACAGAAACGTAAGTCCGAAGAAGAGGAAGAAAAGGGAGGAAAAGTAAAAGGAGTGCATCGCTAGGCAGTCTGGACGCTGAACAAAAGTCCTCTATTTCCCTAGAGAAATCAAATGTGTGGGTTGTCTGCGGTCACCTTAGCCAGACTGAGGAAAGTCCCCTGGTACTTTTCCATTCTTAAGTCATATTCAGAGTAAATCAGGTAAGTCCCTTGATGAAAAATAAGATGCCGGAGAGGCAGAGTGCAACTTTTTGACTTTGCAAAAACCCTTGGCAAAGTAGATGCAGCTATCAGCTTTCATGACGGCAAGACCACAGGGGAAGTCCTCTGAGTGGATTTGCCACATGTGAGGGTTGAGTTTTAACATGCATTTCTTATGATCCCGAGAAGGCGCTTCCAGGGGGTGATAGAGTTGTGAGACGCTGAGGAAAAATCCCTTCGCATTTACAACTTCAGACACTTATTTCACGTCAGCTGTTTGTATGGAGTCTGAGATGCCTGAGGGCAACAGAATCGGATTTGGTCAACTGAAGCAGAAGTGGATACTTTGGAAGGATGGAGAGGCCACTTGGGGGAACTGAGCTTGGAGCGTGCAAGAATAGGGGTGCTGGGAACTGAAATGAGAGCACGGCTCTCCTGTGGAAGATGCTAGAATAGCTCCACATCGATGCTTCCTTCCCTGGAGATGCAGAAATTGAGGGGGCATTGGATGGGTGGAAGCTGGTCATGTGACTGCTCCTGGCATCTCGCGTAGGCCCTCAGCTCCCCTTTTCTGTCTTGGCTTTGAGAAACCCTGTTCAGCTGTCATCAGAGAGAAGAAAATGTGCAGCCAAAAAGGGGAAGGAGCAGAAAAAGTTTGTTTCCCCAGAAGAGCCCACAGCTCTGCAGTCCAGAAGGCCACCAACACGTGGTCTCGTTCATGAGACAGAGCGTGCAGGTCAAAGCTTGTGGGAGCCACAGGAAGGCCAGTGTGGGCAACATCCCTCCTTCCATATCTCCCACACAGCGGAGGGCCACTGATCCTCAAAAGGAGAAAGTGGATGGTCCAATCAGGTTCTGGATGGGTCACTAACATGGACAGAGGTAAAATGAATTTGCTTCCTTCATGCAAAGCAAACGATGCAGGGTTGTGCAGAATTCAAACCCCACTGTGGGGTCAGGGGCATGATGATCAGGTTCTCGTGTCAGCTGCTACAAGTCCAGCTAGTTGAGGCTGTTTTAGAGTCTTGCTATTTGGTGAACAGAGGTCTTTCCTGTAGCTCTCGCTGTATGCCCGGGTCGAGAGTCAAGCATTCCCAGCCTCAGAACAAAGTACATTTAGCCCAGTTTTAATCCGAGCCACAGCAGAGCTCAGTGTAAGCTCTTAAGGGTCTTCTTTATAGCCATGACTTGTATGGTCTGACTCAGGCTCTGAGCCATTAACAGGGAGACCTAGAACTACTCTGAAAAGCTGATTTTATTTACAATTTCATGCTGTGATTTCCCCCAACTTACTGGTTCACTCACCATCTTCATTTATGAGAGCACGCTTGCAGAGTATGGATAAAGAGGGTGCCTGTCTTTGGGTGGCTTGATTTCTATCATGAAGATCTTTTAAAATCCTAATTCTCCAGGTTCATGATGGAACATGACCTGTGCAGCTGTCAAATCGGGCTCATTCTAACCACCGGGATTTGTTCACTTATTGTATAGGTAATCGTGATCACTATACCACCGATGATGCAGTCTCTTGCAATGACCAAGCAATAGATTGATGTTAGTTTCATATTATGAGTGTTTTTTTTCATGCTCTTTTTAATGTATGTGGGAGTAGATGATAGTTTCACTTTTCATGTGAGAAACTACAGTTAAGTGTCAAAAAAAAAACTGTACCTTTCGCTTAACTAAAAGTTGGAGCGAGAGCAACTTAGCAACAAGCTGGCTAAGATGTCCCTGAAGTCAGAGAGTCATTGTTTATTGATCCATTTTCACTCAGGAAAGAATCCGTACATCAGCATTTCTGGTATAAAAATCTTTATGAAGTTTGTATTCAAGCTGAGACCCCAATATGGGCAGTGTTAAAATCTAGGCACTGATGCTATTAGCTGCGTCTGGAAAACACAGAGATAATAGAGGCCTAAACAGGAAGGGATTTTGACTTTGTTGTGAATTCTGGGTGTGGACCCAGAAGAGAGAATGTATCACCTGGAGGGTGTGTAGAGGGAAATTGGAACTTTTGGCTTTTAGGAGAAAAAAAAGGAGAGAAAGAGGGAGATAAAAAGGGAAGCAAGAGAGACTAGAAACAGGGAGAGAATTTTGGGAGAAAGAGGGAGACAGACTTTTGGGGAGAGGAGAGACGAGAAAGGCAGGCAGGTTAGAATAGCCTGAGTGACCAGACTGGGCAGAAACCCCCTGGAAGTATGAACTGGAGCTGACAAGGAGCCATGGTGGCCGGTGGAAGAGTGGCTGGTGTGGAGAGTGTGGTACCGCAGCAAGGCGGCATCATGAGCTGGTGTCTGGAGATGCCAGGGATGGGGAAAGCTGATTTGTGTATCAGCCATTGTGGAAGAAGTTTGAGGAGCCTTGGAGAAGCGGAGCAGCTTGGGACACTGGGGAGAGATGCCGGAGAAGGACTGGACTTTGCAGGGTGCCTGTCTCAGGTGTGGAGGGGCAAAGGGTGCCATCTTGGACTATGTTTGGGACTTTCGGACTAAACGGTACTTGGGGTGAAATCACTGGCCACTTGTGGCTTTAAGGCAGTTTTGTTTGCCCTGTTAATTTCCCTTGTAAATAAAGCCTGTTGTTAAACTGCATTTTGAGTGGCGACTGCTACGCGTGGGTGGTACGAAACTGAGGGAATCTGGATGGGAGAAGCCTCATTCTGAATGTGGCTTCTTGGCTGGTGGCTTCTACCTATTCTGACCCATTATCAGTATGAAGACTGCACAGCTGGTCACTGCAAGTAGTTGATGCATGATCTGTTCTCATTTATTCTGAAAAACAAGTTATTTTGCAGTGGGTGTGGAAGCCCCACTCCCTGACTCTACTCACTAGCTAACGGTTTGTCTTAAAAAATCTGTTCTAGGGTGTAGCTGACATACAGAGTTTCCAAAGTCTGGATTTCAATGGTGTCCTCTTTTCAAAAAGAAAAGAGGCTCTTCATTTAAAAAAAATTAGCTTTCTGTTAGCGGCACCAGTGAAATTTCCCTTCTGACTTTAGGGCCAAATCCCAAATCCTCTCAAACTTCCAGAGAAGAGAAAAGACAAGAGTATTTTCCTTGACTTTAGTGGTGTTTAAGCTGCTCCCACAGGACACTGTGTCATCTGTTGGTTCAAGAGTTTTCACCACTAAAACTCATATTTTTAGGCCACTAGATTAACAAATGACAGTGAACGATGACCAGTGAAGTCTGAATTTCAGATCATCATTGTTTCTAGTATGCAGAACTAGAATGTGTTTCTCTGCCTACTGGAAATTTGCAAGAGTCAATCTAGTAATGAAATTAAGGTATCATTTTTACTTCCTATTTGTGACTTAAGTTTCTTCAGTAAAGAATTTTTAAGGTTGAAATGGATGACTCTGGGTAAGTGTATTTTGTCTCTCTTAGCTAGATCAATGAAGCACTTTTCCTTATAAAAATGCTTATGTTTGCATCTGTAGTAAATATGTCAAGTTATCATAAATCAGAGGAACTATAGAAATAGATTCTGGGGGATGAGTTGTTTTCAAGATTCGATGAGCTCCTAATATTTTAGATAATGTCAGAATTTAATAAATCTCTTGGGGATATTTCTTTTCAGTTAACAAACTAGGGAGATTATTGAATACCTGTTCAGTGTCAGGCACTAGATATATAAATTTGAGTGAGGTAACATCCCCACCTTCAGGAATCTGTCAAATGGGCACAGAAGGTAGAGTGAAGGGTAAAAGCAGTCATAGCTGTGGTTCCAGAAACATCACCAGCAAATTGTTAACTTCTGCTAAGAGCATGTGATTCAGAAACAGAGATTTGAAAAAAAGTATTTGTTAAGTCAGTTTTTATCGAGTGCTTTATTGCAGCTAACCACTCTACTAATGCAGATTAAGCTATAATCTAAACAGATTCTTATCACTTTCTTCTTTTAAATTTTCTGATTTGATTGCACACACACACACATATATGTGTGTGTGTGTGTGTGCATGTGTGTGTGTGTGTGTGTGTCTACCCCAGGTTCTCCCACCACCTTATCACCAGTGAAACACCTTAATCTCTTGTGCCCATCCCTCCCTGGTTTTATGCTCCTCCTCCTCTCTTGCTCCGTGCTTCAGTTCTGTTGGCAGTATTAACCTCATCACTGTCTATTATCCTCTTTATTAGTAGGTTATTCTATTATCCCCTTTTGGCAGAATAGGAAATGGAGGCATTTGTGCTCCAGAATGACTTGTCTAAGTCTACAGGGATGGGCCAACTTACTATGACTGTTATGATTGATAGCAACCAAGATATAAACCTGAGTCAAAGTAAATTCAGAGCTTGTGTTTCTTCAGAGCAGATTCCTTGAGAGATCATCAATAGCAGAGTACTTGTTTCTAATGTAGGATAGTGGAATAGTCAGAATATCATTTGACCAATACCTGATAATATTTGAAAATACTTGAAAAATATGTGATAAAACTTGAAAATGAAATTGATAGGAAATTTCATATTTCCCTATCATCATGATTTTTCTCTAGAACATCAGCATAGATTATAATTGAGAATTGTAATCCAACTAAATCTATTTCCTCCACATCAGTTAGATCATCTGAAGGAAGAGTATCTTTCAAAGTGTTTAATGCTAGGAGACACTCAGATGGCTTTACCAGTGAACTAATTCAATCATATAAGAATGAAATAATCCCAAATCCTCTCAAACTTACAGAGAATAGAAAAGACAAGAGTATTTCTGAGCACTTTAAGAGGCCAGAATTACTTCAGTTCCACAATCTTACATGACTATCTCAAGAAAGAAAAATTACAGGTCAAATCCTTCTGGAGATATACAAAGTTATACAAGTTTTGCTCAAAGCATAAATACTATTTGTAGATCAAGTATGTCCACTGTTGATGGTTCAAAATAGTTTTAGCAAATTGCATCTAGATATATTTTAAGAAGAGTAGCATCATAATCAGGTGAGGTTTGAAAAAAATATATGCACACATTAAAGAAGTCACATTAGATGCATCAGGTAGACATTTCATAGGTCTAACACTCACTCATGATAATAACTAAGGATAAACACAGATTTATTAGTTAATGAGAGGCAGCAGAGTTGGTGGGATGCTAAAAGGGTCCTCAAGGCCCCTCCCCCATGGTGTGAATTTTCTATGTGATTCCCCTCTTTGATTGTTGGCATAGCCTGGAAACACGATGGAATGTTGCTGCCATAGATAAAGTGACTAGTTAGATGATGTCAAATTGATAGAGTAAACTGAGCAGTAGATTATCCAAGTAGACCTCCCTCATCAGAGGGCCATGATGAAGGACTGGGATTTGTCTAAACTCTTAGTGGACAATCTAAAGTTCTGGCCATCTGGTCTCCTTGCCTTCCATCTTCAAAGCTAGCACTGGAGAACTTCCCTTGTAGCCACCTCTCAAACCCCCACTGGCAGCCAGGAAAAAATAAAAATAATAACAAAGACCTCAATTCTACACCACAAAGAACTAAACCCTGTTAATGAATGAATGATCCTAGAAGAGGATCCAAGATACAGAAAAGAATCCAGTCCCAGGGAGAACTTGTTTGAAATAAGGAAAAGTGACTTCTCTCATTTTGTTCTTATTTCTCCATATTATTTCTGTAATTCAGGGGCTTTTATGATGTTACCCAAATTTTATATTACTTTTCCCTGTTTCTATGAATAATACCATTGGACTTTTGATAGGCTGTATTGTCTAAAGATTACTTTGAATCGTATAGACATTTTAGTAGTATTAATTCTTCCAGCCCATGAGCAAAAGGTACCTTTACATTTGTGTCCTTCTAAGTTTCTTCCTAAACTACAGTTTTTACTGTAAATGTCTTTCACACTCTTGGTTAAATTTATTATTTTTTTTCTTTTTGATGTTATTATAAATGGGAATGTATTCTTACTTTCATTTTCAGAAAGTTTATTTTTGGTGTATAAAACATTTTTATTTGTTGATTTTATATTTTACAACTTGAATAATTTAACTTATTATTTCTAACAGTCTTTTTGGTAGGGTAGAGTTTTATGTAACCCTATTATATTTGGGATTTTTATAAAAACATATAAGACATGTAAGATTGTTGTATCTACAAAAAATATTCAAGATCTACCTTTTCAATTTGGATACTTTAGGCAAAGAAATAATCAACAAAATACAAAGGTAGACTACAGTCTGGGAGAAAATGTTTGTAAATATATATGCAATAAAGGGTGAAATCTAAAATATATAAAGAACTCATACAATCCAATAGCAAAGATTAAAAAAAAAATTCATAAAGAGGCAAAACCCTGAATACACATTTTCCCAAATAAAACATACAATGGAGAACAGGTATATGAAAAAGGTGCTCAATGTCGTTAATCATAGGGGAATGCAAATCAAAACCACAATGAGATATCACCTCACACCTGCTAGAATGGTTATTATCAGAATGAAAAGAGATAACAAGCGCTGGTGAGAGTGTGGAGAAAAGGAAACCGTTGTTCACTGTAGGTGGAAACTTACATTGATATAGCCGCTATGAAAATAGGGGTTCCTATTAAATACAGAACTGTTATATGATCCTGCAATCTCCCTTCTGTGATTAAAGCTAAAGGAAATGAAAACAGTATCTCTTTGAGATATCTACACCACCCATGTTCATTGCTTCACTGCAACATTTTTCACAATTTCAAGTATATGGGAACAACCGAAGTTTTACTGGACAGAAAAATGGCTAAAAAAATGTGATAATAAGCCAGAAGAAAGTCACAATGAAGTCCTTCCATTTGTGACAACATGGATGAGTCTAGAAAATATTCTAAATCCAGACACAGAAAAGCAAATATTATATCATCTAACTTATGGATCATGAAGTTGTTGAGTTTATTGAACAAGAAAGTACAACAGTGATTACCAGAGGGTGGGATTGGAGCGTAAGTGGGAGATGTTGGTCAAAGTCTACAAAGTTTCAGTTACAGGAGGAATAAATTCTGGGGATCTACTGTACATCATGGTGATCAGAGTTATTAACATCAGATTGTATACTTGAAAGTTGCTAAGAGTAGATTTTTACATGCTCCCACCCATACTTTCCTATCACATGGTAACTATATGATGTGGTGAATATGCTAATTAACTTGACTGTGGTCATCAAAGTGCACACATATTTCACGAATTTACATACATTAGGAGTGTGAGATCATCACATTGCACACTGTAAATTATATAATATTTGTTATCTATAATTCAGTAGTCAATAAACAAAGCTAAACACAAAGCAATTTGTTTTAAAATTCAAATGGAATTGCAAATATACAAGAAAAGTCAAGAAACGTTTATGACTTATTGACTAGGTGGGGGAGAATGGTTTTTTTCAACAACTACCACAGTGACCACTGAATATCACCATAAAAATATCAATTTTTAACTTACACTGTGTACAAAATTAAATTCCAAATGGATTATAGATCTCATTGTGGGGATAAAACAATAAAGGATTTTCAGAAAAGTTTCAGGGCTTGGGTGTAACATAGATTGTTTTAAATGTTATACATCCAACAAAACAATAAAAGAAATCAACCTGTATTAATTGAAATTGTGTAGCCCCCAATAAGACACAAATAATGGAGCTATACATTGAATACCAAAAGGTAACTTACAATACAAAAATTCTTTTCCTAAATATATAAAGAGTACCCACAAAACAAGACAAACTTCCTGATAGGAAAATGATCAAAACTTTTAACACGTACTTCACAAATGAGGTCATGCCAATAGTCGAAATACTTATGAAATGGTGCTCAAATTCATTTTTCATCAGAGAAACTCAAAACTAATATATATAGAAGTTTGAGTGATTTTCTTCTTCCTCTAGAATTAATTTTTATTTTCCAAATTTTCTTTACCGAGGCTGTAACACTTATAAGGAGGGAAAAGGGAAATCTTCTTATTTTCCCAAAAGATACTAACAATGTGCCCGAACAAAGTAAACATGAAAATGATGTTGGATACTCTCTTTGCTTAGCTAAAAAAATCACTTTCCACTTTCAAAACTGAGTTGAATTTAAGACTATAAGCTCTGCACAGTTTCCTGACTCTTGGCTGTACTTTACATCTTACACCCCTAGAATGAAACTCACCTTTCCCCCTACAGCTCTGCAAAAAGCACCAGGTAATGTGCTGTGTCTGGGAACTGGTGTCCGAAGCTGAAAATTTCCATCTCTCTCCCTAATCCACTGGCTCCTTCAAACCAGCCCAGTTCCTCAGCGGTCTGCTTTAAAACTTGACATGAAATTAAATGTCTGAATTTCCCAAGCTCTCTTCTGTGTTCTCACTGCCCCTGTATGAATTCAAGTCCTGGAAAATCATCTCCTAACTGACTTTTTTGCCGGCAGTTTCTCCCACCTGGTAGCCAAACTGCCATGCTGAGTTGGTAGGTTTGGGGATAAAGTCTGTCCCAATCAGTCTGTCGAGTCAGCAGGGAACCCCAAGATGAAGAGCCCCCACCATCATGACCCTGGCATATTGCTGATGTGGCTATCCACCCTTGCTTCTGGCTGGACCACAGGGCATAGAAAAAACTGCCCAGACCACTCACAGCGAAGCAGAAATGGTGAACGGGTTTTGTAAGCAAGGCTGGTGGACTTACCACGAAAAGGTCAGGGCACATTCTAGTTGCTGCTGCCGCTCGTTCAGTGGCCTCACTGACCCCCAGAGTCCAGTAGGGTGCCTGGCTGACTGATGCATATTATTTCCAGAGGATTTATTGGGACTATGTCCTAGAAATTATTAATGTGATGAAGGCCCAGTTCATGATGATGCATCTTACGTGTGGCATTTACTTTTTCACTAGTATAAAATAAGTGTTTTCTAATTTATTATTAATGATGATTGTTAAACTATTTTTTATCCATCATTGAGTATTAGCAATATTTATATTAATAATTATAATTAGTAATTAGTGGTAATTAGTATTTTAACAATTACTATAACTAGCAATCATTACAATTATGATATTTACGATTTGTGGGTCATAGACTAGCGTTGACCACCTTCTGATCAAGCCAAAACTGAAAGGCCATCATTTCAGTCTGAATGATGCAATAGCCAGGAACACAGTTCCTTCTGACATTGAAAGGCGTGACTTGTCATCCCAGCTCCTGATGACTCCACTGCTGTAACGATAAAAGGGGTCGCACTGTGTTGGAAGGCAGGAAGGCAGGCACATATGGGTGATGGGGTTTCCCAAGGGCCACAAGCAGGAGAGAATGTCTAATATTCTTCCTTGGTGTGAACATGGATGATGCGAGAGGGTCTCGTTGTAAAAGTCCACTGAGCGCTCTCTGCATAAACATTACACCCCAATAAAACATGTTAAACAAAGATAGCTTGTCTGAGCCCTCGTTAATAAAGGAGTCACATGAAAAATACTGTCCCATTACGCTAAGTGAAATGAAGTAGGAGACAGACAAAAAGTGGAGGGTTCCACTCACATGTGGAGCGTAAACAAAAGACAGGAACAGATCAAACCAAACCAACAGCAAACCCTAGAAATCTGGCTGCAAAATTGGAGCTAGTGCGGAGAGGAGTGGGGGAGGGGAGCTCAATGGATGGTGGTGGAAAGTTGGGGTGAGTACACCTGAGGGAGAAACCCTACAGCGTTGAAATATTATCAAGGACGTACAACAATGGGACTTCAGGAAAACAAATAAAAAATAAGCATTGGATGACCGGAGATTTTATGCCATTTAGATAAACTTTTAAATGCTTGCATAAAACAGTTGATGGTCTAGATAACCTAACGCTGATACGGGGAGTAATTTCTTTTACCAGAGGGAAAGGTGTGGACAAACAAAACTGCCCATGGTTATTCATTCTCACCCTTTCCTTCCTGTCAAGATGTCCAGGTATCCTAGAGGTTAGTAGACAGGTTTGTAAAGGGTCACTCTGCTAAATAGATTGATTATTTCCCACTCACATTTTTTTTCCTTAAAGCAAGAACTAGTCAGTGGTGATGTTCAGGGTCACCATTTGCTAAGAAAGGGCTGGATCCTTCCAAGAGTGACCCCAAGGAGCTGCAAAGCTAAGTCTCCACATTCACTCATAAGTCCCTCAATGTGCAACCTGACGGTCAAACCCACAAGTCACAACTGAATCCCAGCGCACATCCTCCTGAAGACAATGAGACTCCCACCAACCCAGGCTCAATACCATCTCCATGAAAAAGTACTTCTAGGACTCCGTAGACTGTGACTTGGAAAGGCAAGCTGAGTCAACATTGTCTCATGGCTAAAAGTCAGATTGCGTCATTTTGTTCAGGACATACTGTCTGGGGAAGTCTGACTCCATTGCTGGTTAAATAATTACACAGTGGGGCAATTCGCTTAACTCCAGGTTCCCCAGCTGCAACATGGCAGGAACCATCCTCACTGGGCTATTTGGGAGTCTAAACTAGATAACATGCATGAAGCACAAGCATAGCTGAGTGATCTTTTTTTTTTTTTTTTAAGAAAAACTGAGGTCACATTGGTTTACAACACTGTGTTTGATTCAAGAGCATAGGATCCCACTTCCTCAGAGGCCTGTTGCCTGACCACACTCTCTACCAAGGCATCCTTAGCCCTCCTTCAAACAGTTCATTGGAGATTTGGTTGGGCTTGTTACCCCATCTTGTCCTATAGCATCAACTGATAGTTGATTTCTAGAGTGTGTTACTGGTTTGGTTTTGTCTGGAATTTTGTTTTGTTTCTTGATTTTCCACATATAAGTGAAGCCATCCAGGATTTGTTTTTCTCCTTCTGACTTATTTTGGTTAGCATGTTGCCACAAATACAAGTAGCGACCTTTTCAAGGCTGCATAGTATTCCGTTTTAATATGTGCAGCACTTTTCTATCCATTCTTCTGTCTTTTGGCACTTAGATTGCTTTCATAATGTGGCTGTTGCAAATAGGGCTGCGTGAACATGGGAATACATCTATCCTTTCAAATTAGCATATGACAGGAAGTTTTCATTCATCCCATTTCACGGGACATCAGAATCAAAATGTGTCATAGACACAGTCTCATCTCAAGGGAGGGACAGACTTCCCACTCTAGCCACTGCATGGGTTCCTGGCAAAGCTTCTCTTAAAATTCCTCAGTTTTTGTAGAATGTTTCCACGTCTTACCCAAGCCCCAACGAGAAGTGACACCGTATGTCAGCATATAAAGGTTGACTTGTCAAACATTCTTTGAAAGAAATTGTAGGGAAATGGCTTTGACATTACCAGGTTCAAGAGCAAGTTCTTGCCAACACTGGGTCTTTTAGGAGCTCATTAAGAAAAAAAAACATCTCTGGTCAAATATATTTCTAAAACACTGCCCGCATCTCCCGCTCCAGGAGACACACACTGGCATATAAAAGGCTTGAGAAGATCATGGATTAAAGATACTTCTCTGACATTTTTGTACCTTCTGCCATTCATTTTACTAAACACTCTTTGTTCACACCCTGTCACTTGTGTCCTTAGGAAAACAGGTTGGACTTGCAGGAGAGGCCAAAATCAACAAGTACGGGTGCGATTGGAAACAGCCACCAGTACATTGCCCCAAATTCTTAGAAAACAGCGCTGAAAATGCTCTCTAGTTAGCCCTGGCCAGAGCAGAGCTCTCCTTTTGCAGAATGTTCTCACTCAGCTGCATAAATGAGGTCCTGCAGGCTGGAAGGGCTTCAGGGGCCTTGTACGTCAATGACCTGTTAGTGACAAACACCATGTACTCGTTAAGCCCAGGGACTTGAGTGTCATTTTGATTTTTAAGAGAAAGATGTCTTTCCTAGAAAAGAGGTCATTCAGTTCCATTCCACAGCAATAGGCTCTCTCCTCTCCCTTTGTGTTGTCATCTACTATAGAATCTGTTCCCACAAGTTTGGAGAAGGGAAAAAAAGCCTCCAACCCTCCCCGCCCCCCTTGCCTTGCGGTGGCCTGGAGCAGCTGGTAGGGTTTATGGCCCTGCTCTGACATAGACTCTGCTCTATACATGCAGCAAGATTGATGATCCTCATTCTGAAACGTGAGGATGCAGCGTGTGCCTTTGTCTCATGTCCCCAGAGAGTGAATTGGCATCAACAGCCCTTGGGGAAGAGGCGGCACCTTTCAGGCTGTGAGCAGTGACAGCCACCGCATGGAGCAGGCGTGGGGGACGGGGGGCCACTCCATCACCCAGTGTCCTGCTCAGCCTCGACTTTGGTACCCGCTGGGGCTGGCTGCTGCCTCGCCAGACAATGCCATGGACAGAATACCCCGGGGACCTCCTGCAGCATCTGATTTGAGAGACTGGTGAGCTGTGGTCACAGGTGACATGGCCTTTCCTTCAAAGACACCTTCAGCTACAGTGCTGTGGCTACACGGATACTGAGTCAGGTGTATCTCGGTGTGTGTGCACCCAAGCACACACCTGGGTACAACACACGCACACAATGCACACTCCATCTGCATGGGTGCATGTGTGTACGCACAGCAATGGCCTAAGCAACCCAGAAGACAGGTTGCGCAGACCTGGCACGTTCAGGATAGTCTCTAGTCTCTCATTTGTTCGTTTCACCAGTTCAACTGAAATAAAGACTCCGAGCCCCCACGGTATTGACCCACCACTCGGGGCAGCCCTGGCTTGGAAGATAAAGGGAGCTGAACGCCACCCAGGAAAGTAATTGTTCTTCTTAGCAGCCGGGCTGTGTCTCTGCTCAGCATCGAAACAAGTTAATTTATAAACTTGATCATCTGGAAAGAAATGGTGTTCATCGCAGCAGCACTGGGCATCATGGGGAGAGATGCCCCTCCGCCAGGTAAAAACAGTGAATTAGATTTGAAATCCATTTCCCCCGAAGGGAAAAACATTCATCTCTTCCCCCAGGAGCCGTTCTTTGTGCCCTGTCGCACCACTTCACGTCAGCTGTTCATCTTCAGAGGTCACTTTTACTCACACCAGCGTCTGGCAACCAGGGAATGCGACCAGTTGAGCAAGGAGCACTTTAATGACACACGAATCCCTGCAAAGACTTGCTCTCCTTGCCGATCTCGGACATCAAGGCGCTGGTCTCAGCAGCATCTAAATCAGACAAATGGCTTAAATTGATCCTGCTCCATGGAAAGGGTACCTCATCTAGACGCAATCAGTGGCAGATTGGAGTGTGATGTGAGCAGAGCCCAAGGAATCAGGGAGTCCTCTCTTTCTGGGGTGGCGGTTGGATGTCCAGGTGCAAAACTACCTCTGTTTCCTGTTGTCTTTATTGCTCAGAGCTGAGGCTGATGAGTCCTGGCTGCAAGTCAGTCTCTTCCTCTGAGCACGGAGCTCACTGGCAGGAGCTCAGCAAGGAAGAACCAGAGAAAGAAGGTCTAGACACTGGGTGTTTGTTTTCTCTGGGGTGCTGCTTCCTGCCCCGGACCTTCCACCAGTGACCATAACAGAGAGGGGCTGCGACCTTGCTGATGCTGAGCTCATGGTTCCATGAGACATAGACCAAAAAGTCAGCTTATAAGTATAATGGAGCAGGTTGGCCTAAGTCTGCCTCCCAGCTCGCGCACCAGCTCTGTGATTTGGGCCAAAGTCACTTAAGCTCCCTGAATCTCAGTCTTATCTGTCAATCGGGATAGTAAATGTGCCTCTGACCTAGTGTCAATGGTGAGGATTAGATATGCTCATCTTCAAGAAAGTACTTCATACAGATCTCATTTCCATCTTACAGGTGCATAAGGAATCTTAGACTGGTCGACAAGTCTCCACTCTCACTGTTACCATGTCTGAGTTGGGGCGTCCAGATGACTAGATCCCAAAGTCCCTGCACCTGCCACGATGGCCTGTTAGCGACAAACACCATGCATTTCCTAAGTCCAAGGACTTGAGTGTCATTTTGACTTTTAAGATGGCCATGATGAAATGTGGTCATTGTGTGCCCGTGCTAATGCTCTGTGCTGAGATCTGCGAAGAAAGACCAGGGAATTCCACTTTACCATTTCTCTTCTCTTCTTTCTCTTCTCTAGCTAACGAGCACTCATGTTTAGCACTGACTATGCTGAATAAGAGTCCCCAAAGAGACGTGCGTCACCACACACAGCGGCAATGCTCTTCCTATAGCTGGGTCAGCTGAGAGCAGGCTAGGACTGCTGCCAGGAGCATCCAGATGTAGAAAGACCCTGATCACATGGCAATAGGGCTTCTACATGTCAGAGAATCCTGCCATAGCACAGACCCTACGTGACGCAGGGACCATATGTACCTAGGAATACAGTAAGTCATTTCACGGTCACCGGGTGAGCAGAGGGAAATTTTTGTTTCAAAACTGGAAATGTCAGAATGCTGTGCAGGTAGGAGTTTCTAGAGAGTGAAGAAAGACAAAGACATAACAACAACAGCCATCTTCTGAGCCATTAGTAAACACTGCTGAGCTTTTCATCTTCAGAGTAACTTAAAGGCTATTAAAGATGGTGAGCGCCTTAAACCAGGAGTTCTGATCTACCCCGCCACTGTTGCCTTCAGTCCTGGGAGCCACACCAAGTTGTTCAAAACACTCTTGTGATCCCCCCCCCCCTTACTTGCCATGGTTTTTGCTGAAGAAAAACATAAAGCAGCTCACTGCTTGGCTCTATGAGATGAGCTGGAAATTCACTGCTGCTTCCGCAGTCCTCTTTCAGACTTTTAGATGCATAGTTCCCTTTGCTGTATACTTTCAACCCTCTCTGTCACTCACAGGTGTGTTTTAGGCTGAAGAGAATACACCCAATTGTCAGCATGGAAGGTAAACCTTACTGACTTTGAAGATACCTGTCTGATTTAAGTTTCAGGGCCCTTTGCCCCAAGTTTCCTGAACTGTGAGCATATTCTGTCCTAATATCCTATTATTTCACATGTGGGAGTGTATGAATGGACACAGGTAACTGTCTACTTGTCTCTCACCCTGGGTCAGTATTCAATTCCATATGGCATACTGCAAGCCTGTTCCTTCGCAGGGTGTTGTAGGGAGTGGGTAAATAATCCCCTGTCGCCAACTCTTAGAATCCCTCCCTTCATTTACCAAATTCGAGGCATGGCTATCTTGGGTCTCCTTCCTTCAAGGAGGTCCACTCGGTGATAACTGGAAAAACAGCAGAGTCCCCTCAGTGAAGGGAAGTAAGGAAGGTAAGCAGTTGAGGAGTACAAATACATGAGAGGCTGGTTCCTGAGTGAGGTGAAGCAATTCAGTGACAAAGTGGAATCAGAATGTACCAGAGATGAGACACCGCTCATGCTAATGACAGTGATGATAGCTTTCATGTTTTCTGGAACTCTCAGCTTCTGTTCGTCTGTTTAACTTGTCCCTTGTTAACAATTCTTTCATTCTTCACGTGACATGAGCCCTATGTCATTCTTATTGATGGGTGAGAAAATGGAAACTTAAGGAAGCAAAACACTTGCCTACACTCTCACCATCCCCAGGTCAACCATACGTTCATGCAGCAAATCCACAGAGTTCTCTGTCAACACTACTTTTTTTAAAATAATTTTTAAATTTCTTTATATATAAATTTCACAACATTGTAATCCCAGGGGTTTACCCCCCCTCCCCTCCCCCCCCCTTTTCCCTCCTGCTCAAAGTTGTGGACTTTAGTTTGGTACTTAGCTTGTTTTGACTTTTCCTCAAGGTTTTTGTTTATTTTTTCACTATATCCCATATATTAGTGAAACCATTTGTTTTCTGTCTTTTTCTTTATGACTTGTTTCTGCTAATATGATTTCTTCTAAGTACATCCGTGTTGTTATAAATTCGTCAAATTTGTCATTTTTAATTGAGTAATATTCCATTGTGTATATATACCACATTTTTTCATCCAGTCATCTCTTTTGGGGCATTTAGGTTGCTTCCATGACCTTGCAATTATAAATTGTGCTGCAGTAAACATCCGAGCACAGGTGTCCCTTTGTACCCACATTGAGGTCTCTTTTGGGTAAATTCCCAAGAGAGCAATTGTTGTGTCAAATGGTAGTTCCATTTTCATTAACTTGAGGGTCCTCCACATAGCTTTCCACAGTGGGTGGACTAGTTTACATTCCCACCAGCAGTGTAGTAGTGTTCTTTCTCTCCACATCCTCGTCAGCAATTCTTGTTGTCCGTTCTTTGGATGTGAGCCATGCTTACTGGGCCAACACCACTTTTTAAATTTTTTATAACCATATCCAGGCTTTATCAGCTTGTTTGAAGGATTCCTTACAAAATCATTCTGAATGTTTTTGATTCTTTTCCTGGAATTTTATCCCCAAAATGAACATGGTGTCATGAACCAATTCTGGAACTAATACCAACCTCATCTGTACCTAGAATCTGAGTTTCATCAAATGTATCTCTCGAACTCAAGCCCGATAGATTAATAATTAACGTTTCCGCTACATAACTTCAGCGGATGTGTTTATTTGTATTTCCCAATGACTGATATCCAGGAACAGAGCTTTTCCCAAAAAAGGCTCTGAAGTCTGTGTCCTCTTCTCTCCAGGAAATATTAGTACCTCGACATCATCCTGCCTAGGGTCTGCAAATAGATACTGAACCTAAGGCACCAAGGACTTGAATGAGTCGCTCAAGGTCCCAGAGTTGTTAGACCATTTCATTAAATCCCCGTATTACTTTACTTGCATTTTTATTGGTATCTAGATACCTGTATGTAGTTTATAAAATGTAATTCATCAAGGATTATCTAGCTTAATGCCCTTATTTTATAAGTAAGGAAACAGGATCAGAGTGACTATGCAATCACAGTAACAGAACAGAAATTCAGGAGTCCAGTTCACTATTTGGAGATTTTGTAAAGGATACTCCTTCTTGACCTTCCTTTCTGCCTTTGCTGACACATGACTTCAGGTGACAGCTTGAGAACCTAAAGGCTTCTGTGTGCTTTTTCTGTCCCTTTCTTGGAACAAGCCTGCTGCTATAGGCAAATTAAATCTACAGTGACCATTTTTTGAACACTTACTGTGTTTTGGACATTGTATCTAGTGCTTCATTTCTATTATCAGATTTCATCACACTGGGAGCCCTACAGGGTGATTATTATCACACCCATGTCATAGATGAGGGCACCCCGAAATTAAGTCCTTTGCCAAAGGTTACACAACCAAGGGCAGGCCTTATGCTTGGATTCAGATC
>PVHY01021345.1:0-24064 GCA_004024945.1 Uropsilus gracilis
GCCTTTCTGGGTAACTATCTTAAGTGAACTTCCCTTTAGTTCTTCTTACTCCCTACCCAAAACACACACACGCACACACACACACACACACACACACACACACACACACATCTTAAATAGCCATGTCAATTGTTAATATTATAGCTAAACTAATACCCTTTAAGCTATGATGTATGAAGTCATGTGGGTGAGTTACCTTGTCATGTGGGATCTTCGTATATTCAAGAGGTATACATTATATTATTAAATTTTGACTAGCTCTCCTCAATGTCTCTGATGCTTGTTTAATTTTTAGTCAAGTAGAACCTATAGGTGTAAGGGATAATTTCCTTTGAAATCATAATGTCCCATTTTTTCCAATTCAAATTTAAACAGTAAAAGGTAGATGAAATAGAATTCAACAATAGTCATCTGTTTGTTTATATGCATTTATCCACTCAGTCCATATTATTCCCATCCATTTATTGGCTTTGTACCACATACTAGTTACTCTGACAGTTTGCTGAGATCCAGATAATCAGAAAGTACAGTGTTCATATCTCTAGAAACTTACAGTTAAATGAGAAAGACACCTTTCTTTTAATTAACAATCTTAGTTGTTTAAAATGAGAAAAAATAAAGATACTTTCAACATAAATTTTCCGGTTGAATTTTGCAATTTAACAATATTTTTTTTTCTTTTTTCTTTTTCTTTTTTTTTTCTTTTTTTAACATTTGGCCAATTAGCCAGTGTTTCCAGCATGTCTTCTCCATTAGCATATCAAAATACTTTTGTGTTAGGTAAGGAAACCCTGCAATCCCATTACATAGATAGGACCAAGCACAACTCACATCAGAGACCTGTTTGAAATAAAATAGTGAGAAAGGTCCTCTGTGGAGCAAAATACTGTGTACATTTGCAGAGCCCTCCACCCTCCATCATGGAACTGGGTTGTCTTTTTGTTTGTTTGTTTGTTTGCTTATCAAATAGTTGAAAAATCATTAAAAGAATAATATTTTGTAATATATAAAACTGTGTAACATTTCCATTTTTGCTCATAAATAAATGTTTATCGTAGTTAACCTTTGCAAAGATATATATTCTACAACTAAAGACTGGGGTGGATGGAAGAGAAAACTGATGCCCTTTAAAGTCTAAAATAGTGATAACCTGTCCTTTTACAAAATGAAATTTGCTATACCCAGCAAAAAAGAAAATTATTCTTATAATTTTCATCATTTATTATTATTGCTTCATTTAAGTCATGAGTTAATTCTTGCATGTATTAAGTTAAGCAGAAAGAACACCACTTTTATAAGGAAGGAAATTTCTCCATTTTATAAATGTGAATTTAAAAATTAGTTCTCTTCTTAGAGAAGTAAACTTCAAGAGAGTATAAGTTTGAGCAGATATTTTAACCTGGTGTAATATAAGCATCATGTTCTTGCTGTCAGTTGTAGTGCAAACCTCAGATTCACCAATCTGTGTAGATTCTTGATTGGTTCCAGTAGTTATACAGACACATCAGGCAGAGCTAGGAAGGGCAGAACCAGAGCAGGACCTGGGGGGCAGGGAAGCAGCCTCCCTAGGAATCTTCATGCTCTTTATCTTGAGTACTCTTCTTTCTATGTGCTCTCAGCTCATGCCCTCCATGTATGTGCTCTCATCCTAGGGTAACACTGCAAATCCACCCTCTTCTGCCCGGTCAAGTCATATTCACTTACACATGTGCACATCTTCTGGATCAAGTATATACAAACATGGTAGGAGTACCACAGGTGCTGGTCATAGAGGTTAATGGAAGAAAAGAAGAAATCCTGCAAAATTAATTTACTCTCCACCTGGACAATTTGACTTTAAAAACCCAAGCTCTTTTCCACCCACGGAGAGTAGGTTGACCCTAATAATTTCAAGATCCTTTCATACTGGAAACTTATGTAGTCTTTTTATCTGACCCTCAAATAGTTTTATTTAAATTTTCATGCAATGTGGTTTGACAGTGGTTTGTGTAACATTTCAGATATTAATGGCAAACTTCTCTAGTTTTCATTTAAACTCTAATTTTGGTACTAAAAGTTGATGTATTATCTGCTTTGGATCACCAGTTTTCTTTCTGTGGTGGTTGCCTACCATGATTACAGGTATTGCTTCCCCAATGATCATGGAACTGATTATATACAAGGATGCTTGGTAGACTCTTAAAGTGTTGAAGGTCTGTAGTTTATAATAATCATTTATTATCAGAAAATTTTTAACTAGTTTAGAACAAAGTAGGAGCTAATAGTGGCAGGGAAAAGAACTTCCTAATAATCTCACTGCCTTTTATCTTAAATGAGTTTCAGAGAGGAAAACATGAGAGAGGATTCAGGGAGTTTACTTTCAAGTTTAATTATAAACTGCAAGGAGCTGCACTCTCCACTACCTTCTGTAAAAGGAGTCTAATAAAAGAAATTTTCATCTAATACCCACTCAAACTAATATAGATACTGCAAAATCTTTAATCTTGTGCCCAGAAATGAGTCACTAAAACAAAATTTACCAATTGTAGGATAAATAAGTTAATTAGATATTTTATGTCACTAGCCTATGGCTAGCATCTGTGACCTATGCAGGAACACTTGGAAGGTGAGCTTGGGATACCAGCACCCAAGATTGTGAGCACCTGGTCCAAAGATGTACACCTGAGCATGGAGGTATATTTAAAAGCAGCAACAGCAGCAGCAACAGCAGCACTGTTACTACTACTAACAACATGAGGGAAAGGATGAATACAGAAGAGGTGAGAGAGAATGCCAAGGAAAGGGCCTGGCCTGGTGAAAGAGCATAAAGTTTCGTTGAGAGCTTAGGGAGCTTGGTTGCTTCCAAGCCCCTCTGTCTAGCCTTTCTTTTTGCCACACAACTGGCCAAGCCTCCCTGCCTGGTGTGTCTGTATACCTGGTTCCCTGAGAGAGCATTGAAGCCTGTGAAATCCACTGAGTGTTCTGGTACTCGTCCATCTGTTTGAATAGAGAGGGAACCTGCCTTGTGCATGGGCTTGAGCAACACCAATATTCTTTTTGTCAGTTTCTAAATATGTCTCTCTGCATAATGGAACCTCCAAGTTGAGTATAAATAATAAATTTCTCTAATAAAGAACACTAACAATGCTACATCTTTAAGAAACCCCCTGTACCAAATAATCTGTCCTTGTTATACAATGTCTTTTGTTGTCATTTTTAAAGGATGATATACTTGTGTTGGAGAAGTTTCTTGTTCATGGTGCCAATTGTAGTGCACAGGCTTCTGGCTCACCAATATACCTAGGCTATTTATTGGTTTTAGCAGTTACACAGACAAATCAAGCAGTGCCGGGCAGGGCAAGCACAGAGTCAGGGGTGTTGGGAAGCAGGTAAGGCTCTCAACCTCCCAGGAATCTTTATGTTCTTCCTCATGTTCTTTCATGCTTTCCTAATGCTTCCCACTCCCTGGGAAGATACAATCCTCAAGTGCTGATTATACAGGTCAATGAAGGTAAAGAACTGCCAAACTCAGTTACCCTACAATTTGTTTTAAAATTATTTTTTGTATGATATGATACACCTGAGGTGTGTTTTTTTTTTCTATTATTGCTTAGATTTTTGTCTTTATGTTTAAAATTAATTTGTCATTGAACTCCAAGTTGTTCAAAGACAAGAGGTCAAATATTTCTTCAATTTTCTAATGCTTATTTTATTACTATAGATTCTATTTTAACAGAACTATTTTGAAATTACAAAATGATAAAATAAATTATTTTCAGAAACTTAATTTCATCTTGAAATTATAATAAAAAGCAAAATCATTAGATATTTATGATCATCACAAAAAGGAACTCAATATCAATGCATAATTGCTATCAATCATAGCAACAACTATGTGCATAATCATTATACAATACTTTCCTCAGGAGAAGTTAAACTGAGTTGAAGATGTACTATTTCATATCATCATCAAATCATTCTGATGAGGGAAGTGCCAAATTTATTGCCTTATGGGAAAGTGAAATTTTCAAAAAGTAAAAGGTAAGAAATTAGAAATGTGCAGATGTGTCTAGATAAAGATCAGGTACTTTATTCGGGGATGTATCTGATTTTATAAAAATACCTATGCCACACGAGAGAGAACAATTCAACACTATTCTTTATCAAAATTGAAAGTTAAAGATGAGGTAACATGGGTGATCTGTGGAGACTGAGACCTAAACAGTATGTTTCAGAATGAAACTTTGAGGCACATAGAGCATCACACCTCAGTGACTGGTACAGTGAGTCAGCAACATAGAGGAAGTTCTGGGATGGAACCGAAGACTCTCTGGCCACAAAGGAGATAGATAATACCAGTGACGCAGAGCCAGCTTAGAAAAGAGTACACACCAGAGCTAAAGGGGAAAGTGAAGTAAGCCCAAGCCAATCTGCAGCAACAGTAGACCTAATCAAAAAAACAAGTTTCTCTTAACTAAGGGGGGCACAACTCTCAAGAAGGAGAAAGGAGACCCAACAGCCAAAAGCCACATTTCATGGATAGCCCCACTGAATCCAAGAGTGTACCCTCCAACACAAAAGTCTACTAAAGCCACAAAGTCAAAAACAACAACAACACAAGCATGAGGCAGAACAAACACAAGCAAAAGGCTCTAAAAAGCATGCCAACAAATATAAACTCCTCCGTGTCCCAACACAGAGCAAACTCAAAGACAAACAGGTAGGAAGAAAAAAACAAAACAAAACAAAAAACAAATCTTCACGCAAGCCCTCCAGGAAAAAAATACTCCATTAAAGGAAAGACAACCCTCACACATCAATAATGAGGATACGGAAGAATTATGTCTTCAGTCAGACAATTAACACCAATTGGCTAGAACAGTCATCGAAATGAAAGAAGAGACAGAATAGCTAAAAGACAAAATACTTAGGAACAAAAAAACTGAAGAGCAAAAAAAGCAAGAAAGAATCTCAACTCATCTCAAGCAAAATGATTAAAAAACTAAGAGAAGAAAATGAAAAACTTAAAAAAGAGAAACTTGATATGAGAAACTCAATCAAAAAGCTGAAGGAGGAGTTTGACTCCATTAAAAAGAGAAGTAAAGAAATCCAGGAGATAAAAAGGCAACAGAAAAGGTTAAAAAAAATGGAAAAGTCGTGAAAATAGACTATAGCAAATAGAGGGATGCATCAGTCGTCTAGGGGACACTGAAATAAAAAAATACTAATAGAAAGAAGGAAAGGGGCATGCAAAGAAAGAAGACAGGAATAAAGCTCAGAGTTATATCAGCTACCTTGAGGAAAGGAAATATCAAGGTCATTGGGATACCAGAAGGAGAAGAGTCTTCAGAACCGAGAAGATATTTAAGGAAATGGAGAATTTCCCAAACCTAGGAAGAGAGTGAAAATAGATATACAAGAAGTCAAAATGACATCAAACTACTTCAACAAAAGGAAAACTACAGCAAGTCACATAATTGTAGCACTTCCAACAGACCAAGATAAAGAAAGAATAATAAAACTTACCAGAGAAAGGTAATAGATAACAAAGGAAAACCTCTCAGATTGATTTCAGATTTCTCTGAGGTGACATTCCAAGCAAGGAGGGACTTCTTCAAACAACTCCAAGACAAAACACTCCAGCGACAATTACTAGACCTGAAAAAAATCTCCTTCTTGTATGAAGGCATAATAAGAACAATTTCAGATAAAAAAAAGTCTTCAGAAATTCATCATACCAAACTTCGACTCAAAGAAACATTGAGAAGCCCTAAGACATAAGTTAACAGAAATCTATCAGAAATAATAGAAGAAACCATTATTTAGTTAGCAGAATCTCAAAATGACCAACAAAATGATAACCTCAAACTCTCAAATGTCAATAATCACCCTGTTAATGGTTTAAATGCACCAATCAAATGAGAGTGGCTCATTGGATCGAAATACATAACTCAACATTCTGCTGCCTGTAAGAAACTCATCTGAACTCCAAAGATAAACATAGGCTGAAAGTAAAAGACTGGAAAAAAAATTCTGCAAGTATATTTCTCCCAGAGAAAGAAGGGTAGCAATGTTAATAGAAGATAAGTCAGATTTTCAGCAAAAAAAAAAAAAAAAAAAAAAAAAAAAAAAAAAAAAAAAAAAAAAAAAAAAAAAAAAAAAAAAAAAAAAAAAAAAAAAAAAAAAAAAAAAAAAAAAAAAAAAAAAAAAAAAAAAAAAAAAAAAAAAAAAAAAAAAAAAAAAAAAAAAAAAAAAAAAAAAAAAAAAAAAAAGGTGACAAGAGACACAGAAGGATACTACATAATAGTAAAAGGGTTAATATATCACAAGGGCATAATAATTATTAACATATGCTCACCAAATGAGAGAACATCAAAATTCATCAGACAATTACTAACAGCACTAAAAACAGACATTGGCAAAAATGCATGTATGGTAGGTGAGTTCAACACTCCACTCTCACCAAAGGTCAGAATAACAAGACAAAAACTAAGCAAGGACACAAAAGCACTAAATGAGGATCTTGATCAGAGGGATCTAAAGGATATTTACAGGGCACCTAAAGGATATTTATAGTATACTACACAAAGAAAGGAATAAATATTTATCCCAAAGAAAGGATTACATGTTTTTCTTAAATACACATGAATCATTCTTAAAAATAAAGTGCATATAAGGACATTAGACAAACATTAATACATATGCAAATGTTAAAATAATATCAACTTATTTTCTCCAATCATAAAGGCATCAAACTAGAAATCAACAATGAAAAGAAAGCAAGGGACAGTATCCAATACATGGAGACTGAGCAATATGCTACTAAATGACAACTGGGTAATCAAGGAAATTGAAGTAGAAATTAAAACTTACTTTGAAATAAACAACAAAGTTGACACAACATTCCCAAATGTATGGAACTCAGCAAAAGCAGTATTAAGAGGAAGGTTCATAGCAATACAGGCTCATGTCAAAAAGCAAGAAACAGACTAATTTCCCAACTAAAGGAACTAGAAAAAGAACAACAAAAGTACCCCAAACCCAGCATAAAACAAGAAATAATAAAAATAAAAGAAATAAATAATCTAGAAAAAAATATATCCAGAAGATTAATGAAACCAAAAACTGGTTCTTTGAAAGACTAACTAGAATTGATAAGCCCTTAGAAAGGCTCACAAAGAAAAAAAGAAAGAACACTCAAATAAAAAAAATGAAAGAAGAGAAATCACAACTGACACAATAGAAATTCAAAAGATAACCAGGGAATACTATGAGCATCTATATGCAAATAAATACAACAACCTGGAGGAGATGGACAGATTATTAGAAGTATATAACCGTCCAAAATTAAACAAAGAAGATATAGGGGCATTAAACAGACCAATCATAAGCAGCAAAAGTCAAGAAGTCATCAAAACTCTTCCTAAAAACAAAAGCCCAGGACCAGATGGTTTCACAAATGAATTCCAGCAGACATTCAAAGAGAAAATAACACCTACACTACTAAAACTTTTCCCAAAAATTCAGAAAGGAGAAAAACTGCCAAACACTTTCTATGAAACAAATATTATGCTATTAACAAAACCAAAGACAGCACTAAGAAAGAAAACTATAGACAAATATCCCTAATGAACACAGATGCAAAATTCCTAAAGGAAAATTTGTGCAACCTGAATCCAACAATGCATAAAAATGGTTATTCACCATGACCAGGTGGAATTTATCCCAGGGACACAGGAATGGTTTAACATCTGAAAAACAATTAACATAATCTATCTCATCAACAAGTAGAAGACCGTATGATATATCAATTGATGCAAAGAAAGCATTCGGTAAACTTTAACATTTATTCTTGATAGAAACCCTTGAAAAACTTGGGATAAAAGGAACATATCGCAAAGTAATAAACACCATTTACAACAAACCTACAACAAACATCATCCTTAATGGGAAAAACTGAAATCATTTCCATTAAGATCTGGAACCAGGCAAGGATGGCTACTCTCATCACTACTTTTCAACATAGTACTGGAAGTACTAGCTAACGCAATAAGGCAAGAGAAACACACAAAAGGGATACAAATAGGAAAAGAAGACTTGGAGCTGTCACTATATGCAGACAATATCATTCTCTCTGAAGAGAACCCCCAAAAATCCACAGAAAAATACTTGAAACAATAAACCAGTTCAGTCAGGTAGCTGGCTACAAAATCAACACACAAAAATCAGTAGCCTTCATATATGCAAAAAAAAAAAAAAAAAAAAAAAAAAAAAAAAAAAAAAAAAAAAAAAAAAAAAAAAAAAAAAAAAAAAAAAAAAAAAAAAAAAAAAAAAAAAAAAAAAAAAAAAAAAAAAAAAAAAAAAATCAGACAGGAGAAATTAAAACAAAACAAAAAAACCTCCAAACTCCATTCACCATTGTACCAGTGAAAATTAAATATCTGTGAATAAACCTAATAAAAGAACTGAAAACCTTTACAAAGAAAATTATAAAACACTCCTAAAAGAAACAGAAGACCAAAGACATAGTAAGACATCCCCCCTGCTCATGGAAAGAATTAATGTTATCAAAATTGTCATCTTGCCAAAAGCAATCTACAGGTTGAACACAATTCCAATAAAAATTCCTATGACATTCTTCAAAGAGACAGCAAAAATTACTAAAATATATGGAATAAAATAATGTCTCAAATAGCCAAATTTCCCCTGACCAAAAAATGAGAGAATGGAGGTATTTCACTCCCAAAGTTCAAACTATAATACAAACCCATAATAATTAAAACAGCATGGCATTGGAATAAAAATGAATAAACTGGACCAATAGAACTGAATAAAATACCCAGAAATAGAGCCACACACGTACATCAACTAATCTTTGACAAAGGGGCAAAAACCATAAAATGGAACAAGGACAGTCTCTTCAATAAATGATGCTGGGAAAACTGAACTACTACATGCATAAAAATGAAACTAGATCACTCCTTCACACTATGTACAAAAATCAAAATGGATAAAAAGACTTCAACATAAGACCAGAATACATAAACTACTTAGAGGAAAATATGGGCAAAACATTCCAAGACCTATACTTCAGAAATCTCTTTCTGGACATGGTTACAGATGCCAAAAAATGAAGGAAAGCATAAACAACTGGGACTAAATAAATTAAAAAGCTTCTATATAGCAAAAGTGACAACACACAAAACAAAAAGAAACCCAACTGAATGGGAAAAATAACTTTTCCCTACACATAAGTGATAAGGGTTTGATAACAAAGATCCACAGAGAACTCAACTTACCAAAAATAAGACAAAAAGCCCAGTCAAAAAATGGGAGCATGATATAAAAAGACACTTCTCAAAAAAGGAAATACAAATATACAAATGGCTAATAGGCATGTGAAAAAATGTTCAACATCACTAATAATAGGGAAATGCAAATCAAAACCACAATGAAATACCATCTTACACCAGTAAGAGTGACCCATATCCAAAAAAAAAAAAAGACGACAAGTGGTGAAGTGGTGGGCATGGATGTGGAGAGAGGAAATGCAAACTGGTTCAGGTTCAGCCACCATGGTAAGCTCTGTGAAAAGCCCCTAAACTGCTGAAAATGGAACTCCTATTAGATCCAGCAATTCCACTACTAGAAATCTACTCAAAGATTACAAAAACTGTAATCCCAAGACACCTGTATCCAGATGTTAATCACAGTGCTATTTACAATAACCAGGGTATGGAAGCAAACAAATGCCACAAAATAGACAAATGGTACAGAAATCTGTGGTATATGTACACAATGGAATACTATTCATCAATCAAAAAAAAAAAAAGACAAACATGTAATTAGTAGCAACATGGATGAAGCTAGAAAGAATCCTGCTAGCAGAAATAAGCCAGAAAGAAAAAGAGAAATATTGGATGGTCTCACTTATATGAGGGACAAAGGGAAAACAATCCAACAGACAAAAATTTTTAAAACTATTTTTTAGCAAAATTGACATATAGAGAGGGGGTGGGGTGATTAGCGATGGGAGGGGCACAAAATACTAAGAGAATAACCAGTTCAGGTTGATAAGGTGGTGGGAAAACCCTGGGGTAGATAACACTGTAAAAAGAATAAATAATGTAACAAAGATATTTAAAAATAAAAGTTAATGACAGGGAATATAGCTAGTTATACGTTGGTTAATATATATATATATAGTTTATTTTCAAATTAAGAAAGGGGATAGTTCTTGAAAGATTTTTTTTTAATTCTTATTGAAGATTGAAAGGCAATTAAATAAATGTGATGTGGTTGAGTGGAAGTAAGAAAATGTAGAGATTTCAGGCAATCATTTCTTTACCTGACATTCCTGGGTTGCGATAAGCTTATTATTCCACCCACAAAAAATATGGAGAAATATGTAATAAAAGATGTTCTTGGAGAAACAAGTATTAAAAGAAGTTATAGTTTAAATTGTGATAAAGGATAATAAATATCATAGCCCTATCTGCAAGCATTTCTTTTTCTCGGGTCATTATTTCCACAATCTGTGAAAGCATTACAACCCAGGGGAAGAAACAGACTACTGATAAGATTGGGAACAGACTCATCTCGTTCTTTTCATAATTCTGGAATTATTTGTTTGCAGGGTAAATGAGTTGGTCAGGCTCTTTCCTCCATTGGCCTATAGAACCAGTATCTGAGGTATTGCATCTTCCCATGACTATGTGTAAGTGTGCACACCTGGACCAAGGCGAGCCGGGATGATGTGATATGGCAGCAACAGCATGAGAAGGAGACTATGAGAGAATGCCAGAGTGAGAGAACCCAGAGAAAGAACTTGAAGATGCCTGGAGGCCTGGTGGGGGTGGGGGAGGAGGGGGTACCTGGTTGTGTAAGTTTGCACACCTAGGCCTAGGGGAGAGGAGGGAAAGGAACACAGAGGGAATGAGAGCACATAATATGCATGAGCATGAGAGAGCACTAGAGAATGCCAAGAGAAAGAGTATGAAGTTTCTTGGGGGGCTGGGAGGCTTGTTTACCTCCCTACCCCCTGGACCTACCTTGCATATTGTTTCTGTGCAACTGCTAAAACCAGTAAAGAACCTACACAGAATGATGATCCTGTTGCTTGATGCTACCTCTACATTTGGGTATAAGGATGGTTACAGCATAGTTGGTGATGAGGATGGGATGATTACCCAATCCAAGATACCACTTCTTCAAGTGTCAGTAGAAGGGTAGTTGCTATAATAATTTTCTCCAATTGGTAGTGATAGTTCTCAAGTCACCTGTAATAAAACAAATCAAGCCAATTTTAGAGAATTTGGTTGATTTAAGTTGCACTCATGGTTGAGTTAGCCTTAACAACAATATTTACGCCCCATATTGAGCAATTTGTTAAGAATTTAGTCCAGGCGGGAACACTGGCATTAATGCACTTCATTTCCTGTTTTTATTTAAAATTTATAAGTAATTTTATGTTAAAGTGATTTTCAAATGGCACAGAACAGATTAAGCTTTGTTATCATGACAGTAAGCAAAATATGAACCAAGTAAGTTTGTAAGATGTGAATCTTCAACCTTTAGGCCCAAAAGCAAGTGTGATTTCAGTTGACAAAGGGCACTATAAGTATTCAATGAGCTCCTCGAAACTCTAATTAGCTCATCAGATAGTGTCCTTATTCTTTCTTTTATGTTATGTAGCAGTAAGACACAAGAGGCATTGCATGTCGAAGTGATTACAGCATCCCTCTGGTGAGGTTGGAAGGCAGGAGTCAGAATTAAAGGTTACTATTTCTTACCAGAATTATAATAGTGACTCTATAATTCACTGCCTAGAGAACCATTATGTTATGTTATACAAATAACAACAATAAGTCCTTGGACTCAGTTGGAGTTTTAGTGCAGTGGATGGCATGAATGACAACCAATTATAAAGTTAGAATTGTTCATCTTCAGTTTTAATACTATTTTATTGAATAACATTTCTTACTGTGCCCACTGTAGTTCAAATATATGTGCTTGATAATTTCTCAGTAAGCAAATTTGTTATTGCCTGTTATCACAAATACTTTCATATCTTTTTACTCATCTAGATTATTATAACTGTAGTTCTGTAGAAAAATACAGATTACGTTTACTGACTATAACCTCCATCTGAACAGATAAGTCTCTGATTACACAGAAGAAAAACAAGATGAATTAAATATTAGCAGTCTTTTGAGTTTTGTCAGCATGTATACAGAAAAATAGTAAAAGAATAGAACAAGTAAATGAGATTCAATACTGCTTAAATAAAGTTAATGTAGGGAAAAAAAGGGGTGAGAATAAAAGACTAAATTTTTCAAAACTTAGTCTGAATCCTATGCCAGAAACTAGATTTACCTCCACCAATTCCAATACAAATTATCAGTATGTTTTTAAAATCATACAGTTTGCCTCTGGTGAAGACAGTCATTATCATATTTCCTTTATGGCCTTAATAACATATTTAATCTGCCTTCCTGACTTAATGATTTAAATAACTTCACTACAGTTAAGAAAATGCAAGTGAAGTAATGCTAAGTCCTATAATATAATAAGGTAACTGTTTTATATATTTGGAGAGTCCCTGGGATGTTTCTATAAGTTTTGAAGGAAGAGACAGACTGATTTCAGCATCTAGTAAAAGTATATGAATCATTATTTCTTTATACAGGAAAATAAAATGTTTAAAAACTTAGGAGTAGTTTATTATGATCACATTTTAAAAGTAAAGAATACATTTATATCCTGCTTCTCTGTTAAAATTAGACTTTAGTATCCTCTCAATTAATTTTAAAATATTATGTTATAAATATTTATATTCTAAGGGCATTTATTTGAATAATTAATTTTTTGTTTTGATATGAACCATTAAAAATAATGTAACTATTTTGAGTTTTCCAAAATTTAGTCAAAAGATTGATGTGGGTGAAGCTCAGTAAAATTATAAAAATCCATGATCTACATTTACTTATGCTCAGAACTAGTTCTTGCTCCATCATATTTTATTTTACTTTAATTTTCAGAAATGTTTATAATAATTCTTTTTCTGATTGCAAATTCATTCTTACATGTTTCTGACTGTCAGAAAATGTTTTAATAAAAGTGTATGGATGTTGGCATATTACTCATCAATCAACGAGGACAAGCATATGTCATTTGCAGCAACATGGGTGGAACTAGACAAACTCATATTAACAGAAATAAGTAAAAGTGTATGGAGTTACCAATGTAACACTGATGTAATTTTGTAAGCTAATAGGTCATTTCAGACAACATATATTGAAAAAAAAAAGTTTGTAAGTTGCAATAAAAAAAAAAAAGACAAAGATGTGAAACATTTCAATACCTTGAAGTTCGAGTCAATATTTGGAAGTAATATTTCACCAAAATTTAAGGGTTGGTGTATTGAATAAAGCTTTGAAATCTATAGTAACTCCCATAAAGAAGAAAATATATACACATAGCAAAAATTCAGATGAGAATTCTGACATTGTACAAAGAAGTATCCCAAAATATGAAAAATATACTTGTGAAAAATAATTGATTCTATATTGAGAACAGGGTGATAGTTCATTTCTTGGTAATCCAAGGTGTAAGAACACTAGATCCTGAAGGAAGTCTAGAAATAAGTAAAATTATCAGAGAATATGGTCCTGTCAGTTCATAAAGCTTCCGTACTCTCATGGAAGCTGAAACTGCCTTTGACTTGTAATGTTTTGAAGTTTGCCTTTAAAACAGGAACACAAATATTATCCATTGTTTCTGTGAGTGAAGAAAGGATCTTAACTATTAAAATTGAGGCTGTGTTATTTTGTTACACTTCGGAAAAAGCTGATTGAGAGACAAATCTAGGCAAGTATATTTAAATGTTCAATAAAAGTGTTTGCAGTGCTACCAATTTTATAATCTATTTATTTAATAAATGCATGTGAATAATGTATTATTCCCAAAACTTTCACTACTCTATAAATGTGATCTCAATCAGGAAAACAAGACAAAAAATATAGCCTCACCCATACCTTCAATGAGTGGAAAAGCTGAGTACTCAACAATCTAGTGTAAGAGTAAAGAGCAATTTATCAATCTAAATGCTATTTCTAGACTGAATAAAGAACTTCAACAAATACTTTTCTAACTTTTAATTTCCTTATAAGTTATTCAAGAATAAAAATTCAGTTTTACCTGTCTATCTCACTTGAACTAATGACTGTAAAAGCTCGTCATAAAGTACATGGTATTATTCATCAGAACAATTAATTAAGTGATAATATTTATTAATCTCTCATGTTACACCGGGTACATTGCAAAACATCATGCCCAGTTATTTCATTCAGTTAAAAAACCCTATGAAGACAATCTATTATCATTCTGTTTTACAGAAAATAGAATTCTGTCCTAATTACAATTAGGGTTCATAATGGAACTTCTTCAATATTAAACTGAAAGTTCTCTGATAGAGATTTTCAGGAATGGTGTTGTTATACTTATGTGTCACTATAGATTTACAGTGCTAGAATTAATTTATTATGACTGGTAATCACATTTCCAAGTTTCTCTAGTGAAACTAGAGAATATAAATTTTAATTAGATAGGGAGTGGCTTTATTCATTTATAACTTCAAACTTTTACATTCTGATAGTCTTTTAATTTGAAGGAAAATAATTAAATAACAGACAAATGCTGGAAATTGCATATATTATAGCACATCAAAAATTATTCTGTCAAATGTATGCTGACAATAACAAAAATAGCTTAAAAATATACAACTATCTTCCTGTTCTCCTTCTTTTAGCTGCTAATACCTGTAGAAAGGATTGAACTCTTACTTCAACTCTTGAAAAATGCACAAGTCCACATGAATGCAAATTAAGGAGTTTATGAGGAGGCTGAAGAACATTCTTCCCACTTTGAAGTCCTTTGTATCCAAGAGGAATCTTATAGAGTAAAAGATATTGAAAGCAGTAGAACTTTTTGATTAATATTCATATATCTAGATCCTTTCTATTCCTTAAAAAAACTAAGGAATTTTAAAAAGTACACAGATATTCTGTTTTCAAATACCTTGTGCCTACAATAGATACTTCAATGAACTTAAATCAGTTAATATTTTTGTGTGCATAAAGACCTTTCTTAACACCGTAATAGTCCTTATTTGAGTCTAAGCTGAAAAACACAGTGCATGGAACCATTCACAACCTGAGTCCTAGAATCATTTCCTGTTCTTTCTACATATTCTGTGGAATAGTCACATTTCAAACTTTAAACTCTTACTTAAATGTTTGATATTTTTTCTTAATCCCATATCTTCTTATACATAAACTGATCCTATACTATACTAATTCTCAACTTTTTAGTGAGTCTCTGTTGAGATTGTAGTATTCACAAATATTTGTTTCTTGATACCCTTATATAGGTACCTAGTAAAAGTTTTTTCTATTTCCAAGAATCTGTATTCTTACCTGACTATTCTCTTTTGTCTTTTTCTTCACTTAGGCCAGAAGGGAAGAGGATGAAATGAGGAAAAATGTTCCTTATCTCACCTGTAGCAAGTATTCTGGTAATTTCCTTCTATTGGAGAGTAGATAATTGCTAGGGATTCTAAGCATAGTTTGCAGTGATCCTTTCTTCCTCCCCTGCTAGGATCTAAAAGAGACCTTTCTCACCTTTCTCAGATACCAACCCGGTGCAACTCTGAGAAAACAGGTCACGAAAACTTTCTATCTTTCATATAAGATCATCCATAGACTCCGGCAATTTGAAGCTAGAAGAAATCATGCTTGCAGAAATAATCTAGAAAGAAAGAGAGACATCCTGGACGGTCTCACTTATATGGAGGAAAAAGGGAAAAGAAGTAATCAAACAGAGAAGAAACAACTAAAACTAATTTTTAGCAAAAATGAAGCATAGAACATGAAGGAGGTCGGAAATCAAGAGTGGGAGGGGCACAAAAGACTAAGGCCACATTATCAGCTGTGAAATATCATCTTAGTCTTTTGTGCCCCTCCCTTCCTGCTTTCCCGCCTCCCATGCTCCATACTAAAAGCAATCTATAGTTTCATTGTGGTCCCAATAAAAGTTCCATATCATACTTTAATGAATTAAATAAAAAAAATATTGAAATTCACATGTAATAAAAAAAGACCATGGATAACTCCTGACCAAGAAAGAGAGAGAGAGAGAGCAGATGTTTTTCACTCCCAAACTTCAGATTTCTTTTGACCAAATTCAAAAGCAGATTTTGAATCTATCTTTGAATAGCTTCAAAATTCTTTTGACCAAGTTCAAAATGGCTCCTATTTGCAGATTCAAAAGCAGACCATGTGATATAAAACACAAACCTTCACCTAAGCTCTGATGCACAGTTATTGACATGAGGGAACTGGTGGGGTTAAGTGAGTAATATTTGGGGATTGCTTTAAGGGGTATGTCTGGTTGATCCTGGACTAGATGTAAGGGTAAAATTCAGGGACACAAAATTTCTGACCAAGCTTCATCATTTGATCCAGTGATAGCAGACATGTTGATTTGACTTTATGACCTAGTCACAGGCAAAAATTATATATAAAGTTTCATTATATATGTAATAATTATATATAGATAGATAGATCATTGTTCACTTGTATATTTAAGCATCATGTATCTCTTATGATCTTCCTAATGATTAGTCCATGATTAGGATAAAGTTTGTACATGCTTGATACAAATTTATGGACAGTGTAATTTATTCATAAATTATTTCTTTTTTATTTTCAAAATAATTTGCAAAGTTAATAAAGTTCATACTGATATGCCAATATTTTTATATTAAGAAAGTCAAACCCAGGAAGGTATGTTTTCTCTATTAAACTATGCAGATTATAAATCCTTAAACAGAATCATAATCAAGTCATTTTCTGTTTCATATTGAGCATAACTTTTTTTCATGTTGTCTTTCATTTTTATCAATGATATCTTTATTTTAAAATATTGCATTGCTAGTATGCAACAAACTCCATCAGTATTATATATAGTCACTCTAGTTATGTATCTTAATCTCAGGAATTGTTAGTGAGACATATATATATATATATATATATATATATATATTGCTTATATATATTGCTTATATATATATATATTGCTTATGTAGAAATCGCAGGGTCTTTCCATTCCACCAGGTATTATATCCATTTTCACTTACAAAAGTAGCAGTATTTGATTATTCATTTAAGTACCTTAAGACATTAATATAAAGCTTTAGATATTATTCTTAATGCTTATTTTTTCAAAGTTTGCTTGGGACATTTTAGTGAGACATACCACATAAGGTATGTTACACTTCCACAAAGTAATCTATTCCTCTCTGAAGAGTATTTCTCACTTTTATTATGTTAATTCTATTTTATTTCTCCATTTGTTTTTACTTTCTTATCATTTTCAATTTCTTCCCAAATTATTTTGTTAATTCAAAGGTAGGATGGATTGAGAGAATGTGTTCATCATGTTCAATTTAAAAGCCTCATTAATAACAATCACCACCTACAGGACACTAGTTAAGGCTATGTGGCTTCTATTAGTTCTTCATTCTCCAAACACTACTTATCCCTATGCTTTATTAAAATAAGACTGATGTTAAGTTGTTGGGTATATTTATTTATCTGTAACATAGCCATGCTTTAAAACACTGCAAGGGTTTCTCCTTTATTAACTGAGCTTGTAGAAGATGTCCCAGGTGAGAAAAGATTGTAATACTAATAGCAAATACAGACCAACAAATTCTCATATTGATTGATTTATTTTTCAGATCTGCAAAAATCACCCATTGTGTGAGTCCCTGGGGCAAGCAAGTGATATAAAAACGCAAACATTTTGAGCCCAAACAAATAAAAACCAGCCTTGCAGCTCCACTTCATTCAAAAAGCTTCCTTTATAAATTAGAGAAATTTGGTCTAGAAGAAAGCTTGTGCTCCACTCCCAGAGGTTAAATGACATTAAATTTCAACAAATAGCAGAAACTACAAGGCCTGAGGACTGTCTTTGATCAAATACCCAATATCCATTCCATTTATTGTAAACAGGTAAATTCTGGTTAATCCTAGATGGATTGAAAGCAGCAGGAAACTTGAATATGCAATTCATGCTGAAAAGATTGTTCCTGCAGGCACACTCAGAAAAAAAAGAATGGCATTATTTTCAGTAAGCTCAGTATTGCTTATAGGAAGGCAACAAAATATACATTTTAATAAATCACAGAGTATCTGTTGTCTTTTATAAAAGGTTGAAAATTTAAAGCAACACATTTTCAATCAGTTTGAAGGTTTTTAAAAGTATTTGTGTCCCAGGTAATCACCATTCCCAAACTACTCAGTCTACTACCTGTGACAGAAGAATCCCACTACCCCTGCCTCTTCTCACACTTAGCCTTGGGGAAGTGTGGCAATTGTGAGATTATGGCAAATTATAGCCTGAGAATAAAGAATTTCAGTCTATGAAGTTAACAAAAAACAAAGACAAATGAATGATTTCAAAATCAAAACTGTAAATCTGAATCTATATAACAATGAAGAGGATGATGATGATCATTATCATAGACTATTCTAAATAGCATAAACTATTCAAAAAGTAGTAGTAGATGTTAATCATTATTCTGACCAGTTTAGGTTAAGCATCATTACTCTTCTCATTTTATAGATGAAAAATTGAGTCTGAAATTGCTGAAGATCATATTATTATAAAAATGCTAAAGGGACCAAGGATGAATCATATTAAGGAAAGAAAATGGCTTCTTAAAACTATGGTACCTACAGATGAGATGTACCTTACAGAAATTTTGGAATAATAATTTAGGAAATTGTAAGGTTACTAGCAACTGGGAAAACAAAGAAAAAAGTCTCAAAATAATATTCTATATTTTTAAGTGAAAATGAATTTTACATATCACCATTTGTAGAATATATTGTGTATGTGTGCACACATACATACATAATTAGGATTTGCATGAAACAGTCTATTCTATTTGTATGGGCTTCTTAAAGGTACTACATAATCACACTGACATATGAAATTCAGAATTCCTGCTTTTCTTAAGGGTCATTGTAGTAAAGTGTTCCCAAGATCTACAGGCTTTCTAACCTTTTTAACCAGTGTAAAATGGTTCTAAACACTGCTTTTGTAACCTATTTGAATTAATTGATATATGAGTCCAAGGAGAAGGGGGGTGTCAACATTTTTAAGCATTCATTTTTAATGAAGATTTGAAAAAGTACTGCTTATGGTCTCTGTCCCAAATTTATTATATATACCTATTACTTTTCAAATTTGAACAAGATGTATTATCTTTGGGGGCTCGCTTTGTTAGTACACAATACATTGAGGTGCTCTCTAATGGGTGGAGATTCTGCTAAGAATTAAGTTTAACAAAGCAAGTTAAAGATCTTGATATATGCATTTTTGAAGAATAAAATGACAGTGAACCTTATCATATCATAATTCTCCAGTGATTTCATGAGCCAGGCATTAAGAATTTGTAGAATCTGCTAAAAAAAAAAATACCCGTTTTTAATAATGAAAACATAATGGGGAATGAAAATGTATCCGTTATATTTTGGAATAGAAGAGGAAATGCACATTGAATAATTTTATACAAAAAAGATTCTACATATAAAATATCTCAGGGTGTCCTTTATCTAAACTGAGATGCATTGATCTCACATAAATTTTTAAAGATATTAGAGTTATGATATGTCCTTGATGATAGGGTACAATATGCATTACTAAAATATTTCCTCTTTGGGAAACAAATATCTGAATAAACAAATGAAATGGGAATTTTTAAAGAGGAGGGAATGAAGTTAGACGTGTCTTAAACAGTAAGATATATATTGACTGATTTATAGTGAAGAAAAAGAGAAAGATGTAGAAAATCCAAACAAAATCTTATAATTATGATTATTATTTCAGTTTGAAAGATATTTTATTATATAAAGTCCATAAGTAGAGTAAGTTTGAAATTTTATGGAAGTAACTTATTTGTATGAACTAAAGCCATATTTTTGCTGAAGCTCTAGCTCTCATTTCAACCATTGGTGAATTTGATCTTGCAGTTACAAAGTAGCAAATATCTTTCTCAACCTCATGATTTCTGTACTTACACTTGGAGTTCAAGGATTATGTTTCATTGAAGAGTTAGATGGAGGTTGAAAAGTTACTGGGAAAGTTATTTTTTTACCTCTGACAACTGTAATAAGCCAAGAAAAATTAATACGTTCTCTTTGAAACAGAGAGAAAGAAGACATCGATATTAAATTAGTGTTTTTAAGTAGAGTGAATATATTTTTGGCTAAAACTTGAGCAATGAAATAATGTTGACCTTCATTGAGAAGAAATATTGAGTCCAAACTCTCTAAATGTTAACTTTTGAACCAAATTAGTGTTTAGAATCATTATAATAATTTGATGTTTCTGCTAATAGTCTTTGTATAACAGCAGCATATTTGACCTTTTAAAAATGTCAGAAATAATATTTAATATTAATATGCTCTCAGCCACTTTAAACACTCAGGTAATATTTAATTTTAAAAAATAATAATCTTGATATTTGTGCTCAAAATGTCATCATATATTGCTTGAAGGATGATTCAATGTCTCTCTAAAATTGATAAATTCAAATATTTCTTCCACAAAGTGGTTCAGGAATTGAAACAGATAAAAGTAATTTATTTCATTTCAATAGGTAGACTCTCTATTCAAACTAACTTGAAGTAAAATGGAACTCAGTTATATTAAGGGCATTTTTATTGTGAGACTGACTGTAGTTTAGAGAATAAATGGCTAGAAAGAAAAATCTATATATTAATGTTGGCATCAGAGCTTCTATGTAAATATTTCAAAACAACATTGTAACAATGAAACATGGGAGAACACTAGTAAGTTAAAATGTCAAATAACTTTTTGTCTTTATCTAAACAATATATTGTCTGAGTCCAGACTCCTTAAATTAGCATCTATTCCCTCCACTAGTTATTCACCTCCATGGAAGCTGTGTAACTCTATCTTATATAGATCATAATATTACAGTGTGGGTCACTTGAATATCCAGTTTCATCTTATTTTAGCACTGTTTTTGCCAGCACTTTACATGATTTGGTATAGAGTAGTTTTCAGCATTTCATACGTGACAGCCATAAACATTCCTATCATATACCTGCCATCATGAGGGAGGTTTTATGTGGCAAATAGCCATACAATGTCCCTTGACCTGCTATAATAAAAAAAAAAAAGGTACCTCAGAATACATTTATGTATTACTTATACATCCTTTTGAGTCCTTATAAAGTAGAATGATAGCCATTCTCTCTCCTTGTTTAGAAAGATAAAATTATGACATTCATAGTCAAAACTTCGAATGGGGTTTGACCCAAAATGTATTCTCAATATGGAAGAAGCAAAGGTTTTAAGAGACAAGGTTAAAGTCTTGAAAGAGTTCAAACTTGAAACGACACAAAAGTCTGTGTCTGCCATCCTATCTGTACACATTAGTAGTAGTATGGTTAAGCCCACCTGGAGCTTAACAGTGCCCACCCCAAAGTCCGGAGAGCGGACTGAGGCTCTAGCGGGCATAAGCATCACCTGCAAAGGGAACTCTGACCCTGCTGAGAGGAGCACCTAGCCCACCAGCACCTGGGGGAGGAGCTCACGCAAGACAGACCATAAGGGCATCAAACTAGAAATCAACAATGAAAAGGAAACAAGAAGAGCACTTAACACTTGGCGACTGAACAACACGCTTCTAAAGGAAGAATGGGTAACTGAAGAAATCAAAGAAGAAATTAAAACTTACTTTGAACAAATGACAAAGAAGACACTGCATTCCAAAATGTCAGGGGTGCGGTAAAAGCATATCTAAGAGGAAGGTTCATAGCAATACAGGCCCATATCAAAAAGCAAGAAAATAACCAAAAAAAAACAACCTAATCTACCAACTTGAAAAATTAGAGAAAGACCACCACCAACAACAACAAAAAAAAAAAAACCAAAAACCAGCAGAAGACAAGAAATAATTAAAATAAAAGAAGAAATTAACAATCTAGAAGCCAAAAATACTATCCAAAAGATCAACAAAACCAAAAGCTGGTTCTTTGAAAAAATAAGTAAAATCAATAAGCCCCTTGCAAAGCTCACAAAGGAACGAAGAGAGAAAATCCTAGTAAACAGAATCACAAATGCAAGAGGAGAAATTACAACAGACACAAAAGAAATCCAAAAAATAATAAGACAGTGCTATGAACAACTGTATAGAAATAAATACAACAATTTGGATGAGATGGCTAGATTCTTAGAAAGATACTGCTCCCCAAAATTAAACAAAAAAGATATAGAAAACCTAAATAAACTAATCACAAGCAGCGAAATTGAAGCAGTCATCAAAACTCTACCTAAAAACAAGAGCCCAGGACCTGATGGCTTTACAAATGAATTCTACCAGACATTCAAAGATGAAATAATGCCTGCATTACTAAAGCTTTTCCAAAAAAAAAAAAAAAAAAAAAATTGAGAAAGAAGGAATACTGCCAAACACATTCTACGAAGCAAACATTACCCTCATACCAAAACCAAATAAGGACAGCACCAAAAAAGAAAACTATAGACCGATTTCCTTAATAAACACAGATGCAAAAATTTTAAACAAAATCCTGGCAAACCGAATCCAACAATGCATTAAAAGCATCATTCACCACGACCAAGTGGGATTTATCCCAGGGGCACAAGGATAGTTTAACATCAGGAAATCAATTAACATAATCCACCACATCAACAAAGAAAAAAACAAAAACCACATGATCATATCAATGGATGCAGAGAAAGCATTTGACAAAGTCCAACATCCATTCATGATAAAAGTCCTTGAAAAATTAGGGATTAAAGGAACTTACCTCAACATAATAAAACTGATCCATGACAAACCTTTGGCAAATATCATCCTAAATGGGGAAAAACTAAAATCATTTCAGTTGAGATCTGGAACCAGGCAAGGACGCCCACTCTCCCCACTACTCTTTAACATTGTACTGGAAGTCCTAGCCAGGGCGATAAGGCAAGAGAAAGACATAAAAGGGTTACAAATAGGCAAAGAGGAACTGAAGCTATCATTATATGCTGATGACATGATTCTCTATTTAGAAAACCCAAAAAAATCCACAGAAAGATTACTTGAAATAATAGACCAGTTCAGTAAGGTAGCTGGATACAAAATCAACACACAGAAGTCAGTGGCTTTCCTATATGCGAAAAGCCAAGCAGAGGAAGAAGAAATCAGAAAAACCATCCAATTCACCATCGCACCAAAAAAAAATTAAATACTTGGGAATAAACCTAACAAAAATGTTAAAGAACTATATAAAGAAAAATTTAAAACGCTCCAAAAAGAGATAGAAGACGACATAAGGAAATGGAAAGACATCTCCTGTTCATGGATTGGAAGAATTAATATTATCAAAATGACCATCCTACCAAAGGCAATCTACAGATTCAATGCAATTCCAATAAAAATTCCAATGACATTCTTTAAAGAGATAGAACAAAAATTACTGAAATTCGTATGGAATAACAAAAGACCCCATATGTCAAAAAGCCTCCTGACCAGAAAAAAAGAAAATGGAGGTATAACAATTCCAAACTTCAAACTATACCACAAAGCCATAATACTTAAAACAGCTTGGTACTGGTACAAAAACAGACAATCAGACCAATGGAACAGAACTGAGAGTTCTGAAATAAAAGCACACATATATAGTCAACTAATTTTTGACAAAGGTGTGAAAAAGCTACCTTGGAACAAAGATAGCCTCTTCAATAGATGGTGCTGGGAAAATTGGACTGACATGCAAAAATAATGGACCAAGAAAACTCCCTTAATCCATGTACAAAAATCAACTCAAAATGGTTAAGAGACTTAGAGATCAGACATGAAACCATAGCATACATAGAGGAAAACTTGGGCAAAACTCTCCATGAACTACAGTTCAGAAATCCATTTCTGGAAACATCCACAGATGGCAAAAAAATGAAGGAAAACATAAACAGATGGGAC
>PVHY01021346.1:0-24061 GCA_004024945.1 Uropsilus gracilis
AAGTCCACTTTCAATTGTTTGAGGATCCTCCACACAGTCTTCCATAGTGGCTGGACCAGTTTGCACTCCCACCAGCAGTGTAAGTGAGTTCCTTTTTCTCCACATTCACGCCAACATTTGTTGTCTGTTTTATTTATGTGGGCCATTCTTACTGGAGTAAGATGGTTATCTCAGTGTGGTTTTAATTTGCATTTCCCTGATTATTAGTGAAGTGGAGCATTTTCTCATATATCTATTAGCCATCTGTATCTCCTCTTTGGTGAAGCGTCTTTTTTAGTTCTTCTAAAGGAACTGAAAAGATGACTACAATATTGCATTCTGGGAATAGACAGATATTTGGAGACTGTCAGGTAATTGGTGACTGTCTAAGTTTCACAGGAGAGGAACACAGAGGCAGTGAGACTCTAGGGCAGTGAGACTCACTCTATAGGGAACTTTAATGGCAGGTAGAATAATTCTTTTGTTTAAACCCATAACACGTGCATATCATACCATAAACCCTAATGCATTTTATGATTTTTTTTTTATAATTATGTGGTAATACTGGCTCATTCCTTCCAACAAATATATTTTAACATATCAAGATTTTCAAAACAGGGGAAACTAGTGGAAATAAAGAAGTGAGAGTGTATATGGGAACTCTTTTCTCTATGTATTTTGCACTCAATTTTTCTAACAATTTCGGATTTTTAGAAACAATTACTATCAAACTTTAGAAGTATGGTATGCCAGTAAACTAATTTTACAAATACATTTTTATCATAATATTTATATTAGAAAACAAGATTTTCATCAATAATTTAAGTTTTTAATCTCAAGAAACTAGAAATGTTGAAAAAATTTTACACTGGCATGCTGATTTTAGCAATAGATTAAAAAATAAAATATGTCACAATCAAATGGGTTTATTTTAGCAATACAAGCTTTACTCAGAATTTAAAAATCATACAGTATATTTGCCATATTCAATAGATTAAAAAGTGTATTGTGCTTTTCAAAGATGTAAAAACTTATTTGACAGAATCTTATATTTTTTCCTGATAAAACTCCTATAAGCTATTATTAAAAGGGAACACCCTCACTAATAAAGTTTATAAAAATCCCATGGTGAGCGTCAGTCTTAGTGGTGAGAGAATGCTTTCCTTATAGGTGGAAAAAGCATACTCATCATCCCACTTTGATTTAATACTGGAGGTCCTTGTTCTAGGTAGTGCATGGAAATAAGGGGGAAAAACACTAAAGGTGTACAGATTGATAATGAGACTGTTATTAGAAGGTTTGAATAATTGACATTGGAAATCCCCCAAAAATCTATAAACCGACTAATAATGAATCCCATTAGTTCTCAAGACATTAAGTAAATCAATTGCATTTCTAAAAATCAACAATAAGTAGAGTCAAATTTACAAAACACTTTTTAAATTTATAGTATATTTTCTTCTATTGGTGAAAGGACTGACAGTTGCATTATTGGAACAGAGGTGAGAAAAAGACACTTACACATGCTTTTCTACCAAGGAACTAAGAAAACTCAATGGAGAAGTCATAGTCTTTTCAAGAAAGGCACTAGAATCTTGGCCATCCGTGTGCAAATACATGAAGTTTAACTCATGTTCCAGACCATAAACAAAACCAATTCAAGGCAAAATGTATCATCTGCCTAAATAAAAACTGAAACTATAAAACCTGAGTTAGAAAATATGTAAGAAAAACCTTTTTAATCCATTAGGCCAGGTTCTGAAATAGGACACAAAAATGCCCAAATCAGAATTAGATATGATAAATTTTACTTTGTTAAATCTACTTTGTTAAATTTAAACTTTTTAAAATACATGTTTATGAAAATGGAAATGTATGTAATAATAGTTACTTGAATAAAAAAAAAAATAAAAATGCTGCTAAGCCAGAGGTAGAAAAAACACATTTCCAATCACATAATTGATAAAAAAAAACCTCCATCTTGAGTATATAAAAAAATTAAAGTACAATAAAAGATACAATAATGAAAATTGGACAAAAGCTTTGAAATCAGTGGCAGTCTGCTCTTGACCGAAAAAGAGATATGGGTGAAATAAAACCATATGTTGTTCAACACCACTGGTCATGAAAAGACAAATTAAAACCATGATGCCATGGCTAATCTATAAAAATGACTTAAATTATCAAAGCCCTAACAATACTATGTGCTGACAAGAAAATGAGTCTCTCACAAAGGTTTCCTTCATGCTGTATATACAAAGAAACTTCATCAGAAATTGCCTTTTCCACCATCATTGTTTCCTACCAGTCATAATGGTGGAAAAGCACTAAAAGTTAAACCTGTGACTGTCAGTTCAACTCAGGGTACCGACCAGGTATCATATACAAGTTTACATCCCTAGAACTACCTGTATTTGAATGGTTCTGGCAGATTTATCATAGTGAGTGAATCTAGAAACAGCTCACATTATCTGTTAATCAGTAAATGCTTAAATTGTGATACATAAACAAGCACACCGGATACTCCTCAATGAAAAAGGAAAGCATGACTGATAAATACAACACCACAGACCACTGTCAAATGCACGTTTGTGCTGGATGGATCTACCAGGAATGCTATAAGGCACCCACAGAAGTACATTTTCCGCATATTGTTTCTTTTGTGGAGAACTTACTGTGATTCATTTTTAACTGACAGTCTCAATGACGACCCTATGGACCTACCCTTATTACTCATGCTTGTAAAAAATGAGAAAAAAAAAAAAAACACTGAAAACTAACTTTGGAGTAAATAAAATGGTTGGAGATTTATCCTCCTGCATTTAGAAATGGAATGCAATATTCTGTAAAGAAAACCAGTGACTGTCTCAGAACAATTTGATATTTTAACCTGCTACTGAATTTAATCACACTTGATCTCTTGAGTAAAAATGTTTTGAAAGTGAAAAAAAATACTCCGCTGAGATTTAATATACTCTATTTTAATTGTAATTGATTTATACCAAAAGATAAAATGAGTTAATTAGGGCACACTACAGAATCCCTGTCAGGGAATATGTTTGATACAAGCAGCAAAGAGTGGGCATGAGGTAGAAGAGTGTTTAAAAGTCTGAAACAAATAAATTTTCACCCTTAAGATAAAAGTTATGTATATCTACATGGTATTATTAAATGGTATTGTTTTATATATATATGTATTGTAATGGTATTATTATTGTGCTATTTTTACAGTGGCATTTTAAAAATGTTTTCATATCCAGAATATGTAAAATATTTTTCTCTAGAATATAAGACAGCACTACCCATTTGGTCAAGACAAACTTTGTTTTTGTTTTACACAGGTAATTCTTCCCTGGTTCAAACCATGAGTACCTCTGCATACACGAAAGATGGTAGCCAGCCAAGAGCAAAAACAGCAGGAGCGAGCCCCTGTAGCTGCAACCTTTTTATTTTGAAGTTTTTACTTTTCATAGTTTACACAATTGCTTCCTATGAACTAATTTGTATGACTTATCACATGCTCCACTGGATGTGGAGTCAGATCAGGCTTTATTGAGAGCAGAAAAATTCTGGTAGTGCTAATGGAACCATACATACCACTTCCTGCTTTCCCCCACCCTGAGATAAATTAGAGGGTATTATTAGATGACAATTCTTGAAAATAGTAAGATAGAAGAGCTAGTTGGAGATACTGTTATAAAATAAAATAAATGGGAAGATAAATATTAATTGGTTGAAAACAAAAGAGACACAGTCAGAAAATCAATTAGAGATCTGGTCGACTTGGTCAAGAACCTCTCCCAAATATACCAGACAGAGATAAGCACAAGGAAAAAGAGAAATGTTAAGGGAAAATGAGGCTAGAAGTAGAAATGGCAGCCAAGAGAAGATAAGGGGGAGAAATAGTTAGAAATAATGAACAAGATTAACTCGAGACACAGACTTCAAATTAAATGTGTTCCTATCGCTATATATTAGAATGAAATGTAATGCCTTCAAAGACAGGGAAAATTGTAAAATCATCCAGAAGGAAAAAAAGTGGCATGTCTGCAAAGGAAGGAAGAACAGGTTAATAGCAGGGATCTCAGCAGCCATCCTGGAAGCAAGAACAGAGAGAGTAAAATCAGAAGGGCAGTACTCCAAATTTTAAATTCAATTTTAATATCCACTTGTTAAGTTTAAATGTGAGGATTAAGTGAACATATTTTAAGAAATAAAATGTTTTATAAAATGTGTAGCACATACACTCTTGGAAGAATTCTTGAGGATGTAGTTCTTGTCACTGGGGGGAGGATTGAATTTAGGGAGAAGAACTGACACATGGAAAGAGAGTGAAGGAGTAATAAATGATGCTGACCCTAAATAACAAATGAAACAAATTGTCCTTAACAATGCACAACAGAGAGGACAGATAATATTAATCAGAATGTTATGGATTGAATGGAGTGATTGGAGAAATATAAATGTGGGCAAAGTTTTTCACTTAAGAAAAACAGGTATTGATAAGGAAAAATTCCAGTGTTTATTTATTGAGATTAAGTTGGTTTACATCACTGCATCTGTTCTAGAAGCTTTAGGTTAAATTTTCTACAAATGCATATTTCCATCCCTGTGCCAACCGCCAGTGCCTCCATAGTCTCTTGCCATGCTCCACTGAGCCCCTCCCCTCTGAAGTTCCCCCCACCCCCCTTTCTAATTGCCTCAACTTTGAGATTAGAGATCAAGCAGTGGTTATTGGTTGGGTTTTGTCTTCTGGTTCATTTTCTCTGTATTCTATGTATAAGAGACACCACCCAGTATGTACCTTTCTGCTTTTGACTTATTTCACTTAATATTAATAGATCTACCATGTGTTCCAGAAATGTGATTTTTTAATATCTCTTGCAATACAACTTAAAACCAGGCTTAGACATTTCCAGTAAAGAGATAACCTTATTTTATCTGCCCAGCTCATCTTTGTGAGACTGGTATAACAAAAATTGGGCAAGCCAGTAGACAAACAAACCAGAGGCTCAAAGTACTATCTCAGTTGTACCATGAATAAGAAGGATTTGTCCTAGAAACTCAAAGACAGTTGAATAGATGATCTTACAATGTAATTCACCATGGACCTAAGGAAGAAAAAGTTTGAGATAATTTCTCAAAATACAGAAAAAAGAAATGCTGATAAGGTCTATTTAAAAAGAAACCATGAAACTTTACAAGACTCTTTAGAACTATTCTTTTAAAACTGAAACAGGACTAAGAGTTCCACTAACATTTTTCACTGTTGCACTGGTGAAGACAGAAACAAAAAGAAAACATGTAAGGAATGAAAGACACACAACCTTTATTTAGTGACATTTACAAATAATTCCAAAGGAAGCTATATCAGTGACTAATTAGCTATAGTTTGATTCAAGATCTATACAAAACACTAACATTTGACCATTATCCTACAAATATTGCATTAGGAAAAGTACTAGTGGATAGTATTTAAATATTTAAAATGACAAATTCACCAATGAGCTAGGAGACATAAATAATACACAAGATATTCATGGAGAGAGATTTAAAATTGCATTAATGGATATAAAAGAAGTACCATATCAATAGAGATATTCACTTTCTGGAAGAGAAGACCTTGTTGTAAACATGCTAATTTTTCAAAAAATAACAACTAAAAAGTTTCTAAATAAAAGCTAAAAAGTGTTTCTAAACAATGCTACACGTTTACAGATTTATAGAAAACAATAAAAATTATAAAAATTTAAACCAGTTTTGAAAAGGATTGTAAGGATGGAAGACTGAGGGCTGGAGAATTGTCTTGGGTAGTGAGAGAACTCATCAAAAGTAAGTAAAATAGAATGTAAAGAGGATGCAGTTGTACCAAGCTGAGCAGCAGAGCATTTAGAAATGAAACCATGTGCCTGGGAGTTTAATATAGGACCAAGTTGCTGAGTTTCACAGATCATTGATATCAGTGAAAAACAGTGTATTTTATAAACATGTTGGGCAAATCAGATTATAGATAAATTCATATCACACATAGAAATGAATTCCACAAGAACAGAAGGCTTGAAAGTGAAAGTAGGGCTACAATTGATAGAATAAATGTTGGGAAATATTTTATTACTCTACCTTTTAAACAAGAGACAAAGGAGGTATAAATAGAAAATTTAACGGATTTGGCTCAATTGTAATTTGAGATTTATTCAGTGAAGTTCATCATGGATAGAAGTAGCAGATAATGACTGGAAATAGTACTTCTTGTGTCTACATCTGTCAGACAATTAACACCTATTGCATATGAGTGTAAATACTCCAACTCAACGAAATGAATCAAGTATATGAGTGAAGGATTTACAGAAATGGAAATCGAAGTAATTCACAATGGTGTGAGGGACATATCTCAACTCACTGGTAACTAGGGACCCAAATGAAATTTGAGGCACTGTTTGGTAAGTGGATTTTGTTAAATGTCTGATTCTTTCAAATGTTGGTGGAAGTTAGTGAGATATAAATTAGATGGACCCATTTTGCAGGACAATTAACAGAATTTAGTATAACTAATTGTATGTATGACATATAATATCACTTGATAGGTTACGATTCATCATAAAAGGTACGATTCACTGTACCCTTGGTGAAACTATGTATGCGGAAGAAAACATGTTTAGGATGTAGTCCTAGCACTATTTCCATAACAGGATTATGCAGAGTGATCTAGGTATTGATTAATAAATGGTAAAATGTAACATGGATATCGTGCAGTGATCTGCCGCAGAGAGACTGGCCATATAGCGGGGCATAGTTTTCAGAAATGCTACTGTATGAAAAGGTAGGAAATAGAAAACTATATATCAGAAAAAAAAGTCCCAAATAATGTTTCAAGGATACCTTCTCTCCAAGACTATGAGTGTAATAAAGGATATGCGGAAGGGTTAAGGCAATGAGGAAGCCCGCTCATGAGGTACGTTTTATTGGGCATAGAGGGGAGACTTACTCATCCTGCAGACAACAAACTTAAGAGCCTCATTACTATTCTTTTCTTTCTGAAAGCAGACCTCCTCCACATGACAACGCAGTGTCTTTTGGCTGTGAGCTCAGTAAGGGCAAGAGGAAAAGGTAGTTTTCTTATCAGAAGAAAACATGGTTACAGAATGTGCTTTGCAGGTACAAGAGTATAATTGGTGGCAGGACTGGCAACTTTCATTTTCTTTAGAAGGTGCATACATCCCCACATGGGCAAATGCCATCTAAACCATAGGCTTATTATTATTATTATTATTATTATTTTGTGTGTATGTGTGTGTGTGTGTGTGCGTGTTTTGTGTGTGTGTATCTTTGGACCTACAAATCAAAATTCTAGAAAGTTCCAACAAGTGAAAATCTCTCTTGTCATTCTAGATGAAAACTCTTTTGATGTCTTTCTTGGTGAAACTCAGCACAATTTTTTGACAATTTTTGGGGATTAAAACAATGGTCCAGATTATGATCCTCAAATGGGAGTTGCCCCCAAAATTATGCATTTAAAGAAATCTTTCTTTAGGGAAACTTTATAGGAAAAACAGAAAAATATAAATACTGCCATTTCCATTAAAGTATTATAGCTACTGCCTGAAAAATGAAACTTCTACAGGGTTTCATAAGCTTTAAAAAAAATCTCATCAACATATGAGAAGTTAGGCACAGCAGATCAATGGACTGCAATTGAAAATAAGACCCTTTTAGTATTTAGCAGGAGGACAGATCTCAATGAGTTATTTTCCTAGTGGCATGAGGTTTCCACTCAATCATTTATTTAAGGATTATCAGATCCCTCATGCTTCCTGAATTTTATTAGCATTTTATACTTCGATGCCAGTGCTAGTTTCTCCTTGTTCCGCCCCATCATATGTAAAGCTGACCCTTGTGTTTAGAAATGCACACAACGTAGCAATGCAAGTGGCAGCATTATGTTTCTTTTCTTTTTAAATTATTCTATATTATCTTATTTTATATAGTTGTTTACCCTGAGGTTCTCCCACCACCTTGTCACCCATGAACCATCATCTTAATCTTTTGTGCCCATCCCATTCCCAATTAAAAGCCATGTGTTTCTGATTAACAAAGACACTCTCAGCTTACAATCTTGCTCTCATCCAGCCACAGTGAGACCCTACCAGACCCTCAAATCCTGTATTCCAAGTGGTCTGTAGCACCCCCACTGACCTGGGGCAACTGAACTCTTTATTCCCCAGGCCTTTGGGGTCACTAGATCTTCTGAATAAACCCAGCCAGTGGGAACAAGGGGTAAAATGCCTCCTAACATCTAGACATCCATGCTGTGGTCTGCCTCCCACCGCTGATGTGAGGGGCTTCTGGGAAAGGGAGTTGCGGAGAAGTGGCCAGTTTGGGGGGAGATAATGCTGTGGACTCTTGTGACTGCAGCTTCACCAAGCACCACTAGCCAGTAACTAGGCTTCCTCTTTCTCCCACTACCCTGCTAATTCCAGTCATCCCCAACCACTTCTCCTCCCCCTCCCCCCCATCATGTTTGGCTAGAATAAATTGCCTTTTTTGTTGCACCAGAAAACTTTCTGTCTCTATTTGTGGAGAGGGTTGGCAGGCCTCAGAACAGGTGAGAGAGTGTCTAACAGGTAAACATTTTTAGACCTTTTGCGTGGTAACATTAGGTGTCACCATTTAGAAAATGAAACATACATTTGTCCCACATGAGATAGAAAAAATTTTTTTTTGATAATAGAATTTGTAGACTAGTGCTTACAATGCTATGTAAAACAGTTCTAAAAGTAACAATAATAGTTGTCACTTATTGTCTCCTATGTGCTAGGTACTCGATACTCAACATCTCATCCCATGAGGGTGATAATACCCCATCCATTTTACTGACAAGACAACCAAGACCCTTTTCATTTGTCTGGCTAAGTGGAACCTGAGAATTTTCTTTTCTTAAAAAAAAAAAAAAAAAGGATTAGTTTTGACTAGCACCAAGGACGTGACTATTGGTATGCTCTGAATTGCTCTGTTTCTGACTCATAAACTATTACTTATGAATGATACACTTGTAGTTATGTGTCAAAATACTTTGTCCTGTAAATACATTGGAAACAACACAACAGGGAATGTTTTGGAGGCCCATTTTAGTTCTTTAGGAACTCTTCTACAACTTGAACTCTGGGCCACTCCCAGTTCTCTCTGGTTGCTGGGTTAAATCTTGGACTGTCTCCCCCACCCCCCACCCCCGCCACGTGATGTCCTGTCTTGATGTCCTGTCATGGAGGGTCCATTCAGTTATCCCCCATAATCTGCTCACAGCCTTAATTTTTTCTTCCCTGTCTACTTGCAATTGCCCCCACCACAGCTGTACCCAGAATACTTGCTTAATTGCTAAGTACCCAAGAATTTTTCCAAATTCAATTCAGAAAGTTTCTTTTCTAAAGACATCTTCATGACTTTCATATTGCCTCTGCCAGTGAAACCTGCTCTCCATTGTTCCATGACTAGCAGGACCAAACATCAATGCTTCCCACACACAAGGGACCTGCCTAAACTCTCCCCACACATGACCTTATCGCACCTTCTAAAACAAGCCTACTCTGTCCAGTTCAGACACGGAAGGAGCTAGGACTTGAACCCAGGTTTCCATAACTTCAAACACAAAATCTGCATTCATGCTGCAATGCCGCATGCTCTCTTACTTCATAGTTCCATTTCTTTCGTCTGCGCTAACCTCCATCCAGTTCAGGTGCTCCAACTCGATAGTCTTGTGGGCACTGTCAAGTTCTTTCCTTCTTCAGCTGTCCAGCAATTACCACCTTCAGTTCTGAAGAAATTTCACTTCAGCTTTCTCTGCCTGCAACTGGTGGGCATTGCTATAGAGTGATTTTCAGATTTTAAGACCCTGATTATAAAGTCAGTTCACTGAATTGGAAGATGCATCGCAGGCAATTCATAGGACACAGGTTCTACTGCATGAGGTGGGGCTAAATAGGCTTTTCAGAAATTTTCATTATTCCTGATAATTTTTCTTGCACATTTAGGAAACAGATGTATCAGTGGATGGTGAGGAAACATGTACCTCAACTGTATACTGCCTTATTCTTGTAGAATGAACCCTATCTAAAAGACCAGAAACAAATAGTGTTGGTGAGGGTGTAGAGAAAAAAAGTCTCGTAACACTGTTGCTATGGAATATGGCATGGAAGTTCCTGGAAATACTAAAGATAGATTTGTTCAATGATCCAGTAATTCCACACCTAGCTTTCTATCCAAATGTGAAAAAACAGTAATGCAAAGGTATATGTGCACTCCCATGTTCATTGAAGCAGTACGATAGACAAGCTATGGAAATGTTAAATGTCCCAAAAGACTTGAGTGGATTAAGGTGAGTTAATGGCACACTACTCAGCTATGAAAAAGATGAAACCTTGCCATTTGCCTTGATGTGGAATGGAGCTAGCTGGGAGTTTGCTATCCTCTGCTTATCAGACAGAGAAATACACATGTCAGACAATTTTACTATGTGGACTACAGAAAAACAAAGAAACAGCAAACCCTGAACCCAAACAAACCCTGGAAATAAGAGTGCAGAGTTGAGGCTATTAGTGGGGGAGGTGTAGAGGTGGAAAATAATAGGAGGAAGGCAAAGATCTGCAGTGAAGCATTATGAGTGTGACCTGGTAACATTTGAAAAGGCGTCTCTCCCCTAAATCCTGTATAGTAAGTAACCACTAGCAAGCTAGTTAGGGCATATTGATTAAAAAAAATGTTGGAAACTCTGAAGTACTAAAAATGAAATTATATTTCATATATTATATATTATATTGTATTATATTATATGTATTATAAACTCAGAAGCAATGAAACTAATTCTGCTTAAAAATCATGCAGTTATGAGCAAAAAACCCCACAAAGTCCATCTGACTCGCAGAAAGCTCTGACTGAGATTACGGAGGTCACTGTAACTGTAACTATATAACATCACTCTTCCACTTGTCAGCTCTTTCTAGGGCAGTTGGTTTGCTCAACACCAAGCTGATCCTTGTAGTCTCTATTTTTTTCAGATCATGTGAAGTCCTCTTATGCCTAGCAGGTAGTCTTTATCTTCCTTTACACTAAGCTCTTCCGACTACTTTTTTGCTTTCAGTCTCATGGTTTATTGATACCTTCTTTCTCCCTGAGTACTTGTACTCTACTTCGTAGATGTAAATGTGATTTTCTGTTTTAATGTATATGTAATTCACATCGTAGAATTCCTATGAATGGCAATATGTAATATTCCCATGAATGGCAATATGGCCCTCTTTCCCCATCCATGATTCCTGCCCCTCACTTCATTCCTCTCAGCTCCAGGTCACTGGCCTTCTTGCCTCTGCACAGGGCAGCTTCACTTTGGCATGTTCTGTCCCCCGTTCTCTGGCTTAAAAGCTACCATAAGAAAACCCCTATTTCTCCTTACGATGGATCCATTTCTCTCCCCTTTGAGTTCCTAATAGCACTTTTGGTTTGTTTTTGTTTTCTAAGACCACTCTCTGTCTTGCACACAGTTAACTGTAGGCATGTCATTGCTGTGTCACAGGACACAAAACTCTTAGCTATATCGCCAATCTTACACCCCTACCCATCCCTCAGGGTATCTGTGGGAGGATGCAGTGCCCACCCATGACAACCACAGGCTGGACCTGGGCTGAGAAGGAGAGCAGCGAGCACTCGGTGTGCCCACACGGAAGCACCAGGCATTCCTCTTCCACGGGAAGAGTTCTCACAGGGATTCACATTTGTCCAGGGCCATTCATTTGGATCCCTTGAGTGAAAGCAGTCAGGAAAATGGGTTTAGTACTGGCAAAGTAAGGGGTGCTCTAGGTTAGAAACCCAATGTTTCCACTATGATGCATCCTTTTCCAGAACAGCTTAGGCCCCGAAACCCTGAGGAATTCACATTCTATTGTTTGCAACCAAGTTCATTTAGACTTCCTCTTGGTCAGAACACAGTTCTTCGCAGTTAGGATCACTTTAACCATAAACCACATTGCCTTGAAATTTAGCTGACTCCCTTCAAGGGCTAGCCCAGTAGAACAGAGAGAAAGTCAGCCCAATGATAGATGTGCCCAGAGAGGAAGAGGAAGTGTTCTGTCACCACTTAAACACAGGAATGAACCATCACTTACTGAATATTCATATGGTAGGTAGTTTTCATGGATTGTCTTAATCTATCTTTATAATCATATTAAAATGATTTGTCATATACTTTTTTTTTAACAGATGAGGAAATTGATTTCCAGAGAGTCTCAGTAACACCCAAGATAACCTAGCAAATTACAGAACCAAATTTTAAATTCTCATTTGTCTGGTTTCAAAGCTTATATACTTTCCTTCTACCTCATGCTAATTAAATTAATTCAGTGGCAGAGAGAAGGCATGCAATAAATATTTGTTAGGGTTAATCTTTGTTTTTGATTAGTTTCATGCTACTCTCAGCATTACATTGAATAAGGTCTTCTTTCCTCCAAAAACACAGATGGGTAATCATATTATGGTTATTTATGAAATCTAGAGTCATTTAAATAGGATGTATATGTTCAAAAGAGCTCTATATCCAGTAACAGAATTAAAACTTTCCATCAATTTCTGTTAGGTCAATTGCTCTTAGCCTCAGTTTCTCTGTAAAATAAAAAAAAATTATTTTATCTTCTCGAAAGCCTACCTCATCGTTCATATGCTGAATACAAAAGTCTAATTCTTTTTTGTTATACCTGCCCAGTGAGAATGGTCAATTGGGAAGCAAAGATTCAGGTAGATGCATTAACTATTTTATTTTCATTTTTATAAGAAGATAGTCTGACTGGTCCCTTCTTATTTCTAGGTTAAAGTTCGGATTTGAGCTGAACATTTACCAAAGATAATTTTGAGAGTGTGCACTTTTGTGTGATTAGGGATAAAGTGAGTAAATCCGCCATTCAGGGAAGTTGTTTGAAATTCAACCCACATCTTCAAGGGGGAGTTTAAGCATGTATCTTTTTATTTTGAAAGTTTATTACTCACAAATTACAAGCACTTGGGAATATGTTTATATATGAGAAAATAAATTTTATTTGTAATTTGAAAAATTACTTTTTTTCAAATTTTGTAAAGTGAAGTCCTTAAGGAAATTTCTATTCCTATATGATCTCTTGTTATCCTTTGTGGGAACGCCAATAATCTAATTTGTTTGCAAAATACAGTCATACATTGGACAGTTTTGTAATAGGCTCTTTTAAATGCATTAGAGCAGTAAATGCTAGTTTTAATGAAGCATTAATCTGTAAGATTATTATTTTACTCTTAAACCTCAACAAAATTAATCATTAGAAAAAATGCATTCAATGTGTCAATTTACATGCTCATTCTCAAATTGTAGCGTGGATATACATTTCTTTTAAAATCCATTCCTAAGATTTTAAGCTCTTACAAATTGGTTAGCATTTTTTTAAACTCAAATAAGCACCAATCCCCTTAATAGGATAATGTTGGTAGTAGAAGTTTAATTTTTTGTTCTTTTTCTACATATAAATTTACTTTTATACAGATGAACAGTTCTGTGGAGTCAAATATGTCAAGGTTTTCCTTTATGGTGTCTTGACACTTGCTATAGGCATGAAAGACAGGTCCCCCACCCCCAACCCTCAAAGTCATAGTCATTATATATTTTTTTAAAAGATTGAACACTCCTTGAACCAGCCACCTAGTTTAAGAAGTGGAAGTTTCAGTTTTTTTCTCTCTCTTTTTTTTATACCAATATCTTCTTTATTATTATTATTTTTTTATATAATTTCAGTCACCCAACACCATCACCTCCCCTCCCCGCCTGCTCCAGCTGGTCCCCTCTCTCCCCTTGTGTGATTTCATTTGGTTACCATATATTAGTGAAACCATTTGGTTTCTGTCCCTTTCTATCTGGCTCGTTTCTGCTAGAATGATTTCTTCTAGGTACATCCAGGTGTCTATAAATTCATCAAATTTGTCATTTTTAATTGATTAGTAATACTCCATTGTGTATATATACCACATCTTTTTCATCCACTCATCTGTTCTGGGGCATTTGGGTTGTTTCCATGTTCTTGCAATTATAAATAGTGCTGCAATAAACATCTGAGCATAGGTGTCTTTTTGTACCCACATTGAGGTCTCCTTTGGGTAGATTCCCAGAAGTGCGACTGCTGGGTCAAATGGTAATTCCATTTTCATGAGTTTGAGGGTCCTCCATACTGCTTTCCATAGTGGCTGGACGAGTTTACATTCCCACCAGCAGTGTAAGAGTGTTCCTTTCTCTCCACATCCACGCCAGCACTTATTGTTGCCTGTTTTTTTGATGTGGGCCATTCTTACTGGTGTAAAGTGGTATCTCATTGTGGTTTTGATTTGCATTTCTCTGATTGCTAGTGATATTGAGCAATTTTTCATGTGCCTGCTGGCCATTTGTATTTCCTCTTTGAAGAAGTATCTTTTTAGTTCTTCTCCCCATTTTTTTGATTTTTAAAATCCCAGCTTATTAGCTTTCTACAACAAATGAATCCAAACTTTATTAGCAACAATTTTTTGCTTTTTTATTCAGCCAGACATCTACATTGACCTAGGTCCCCATTGATCTACACATATAATTGACAAGCTGCCGTCAATGAACACACTGCAGAGATTACTGGATATGCAAATCACCAGTCAATATCTGACATGCTGGCAAGCTCAGATTTGACTATATGTTAATTCAATATAAATTTGCTTACGCTCCTGCTTACTCTGAGTCTAGAGTAAAAACCAGTCTTGTGAGGTAAGGCAGAAATGGCCAAGATGAATAAGACACAGTACTCATCCTTAAGATTATCACTGTCTGGAAGGAAGCTAGACAGGTGATTATTATGATCTTAAAAATAATCTCACAAAATGCAAGATACTGAAAGTTCTGTGAGAACACAACATTTGGAGCTTGTGATTAAAATCAGATTTTAATCCTGTTATCTTTGGTTATCTCCTGACATAACTCAAGCATCACCATTATCCTTCTGCTAGGTAGAAAAGGAATCAAAATTGGCAGCATCCATTTCTTCTCTACTGATAGTTATAGAGGCAGTCCAGAAACACAGCAGTTCAGAATTCTGAAGGGGCCATGCAATTCCTAAACATTCCATGTTTTTCTTTTCCAGCTGACTGTTTCCAGCAGAACTTATGGCCAGGGCATCTCCAGACGTCTACCATGCCTGGGACAGAACTCAGGGGTCAAGCATGGGTACTCTAGCTTTCTCTTCCAGATCCCTTGTGCTATCAATTAAGACCAGCACTGTGCTAAGACAAATGAAGCACACTTTGGCTTTTGACCTTGCCCATACTTATTTACAAAGATTAGAGTTATAGGAGATACAAGGGTTGGGTCTATTTCCATGCCTTGGCAAAAGGATCTTCTAGTTCTGCTACCAGCCCTTCTCTGGTTGCTGGAAATAATGATCAGACACAGAATCTGCACTGGAGGAGCTTTCCTGCAACCCATGGAGCAAGGGTTACAGCAACTCTGGGAAAAAATACCCCCTCAGAGTTCATGTAGAACAGGAATATCTTTGATAGGTTGCTTTGGACAAGGAGCATTGACCCCTATGAATTCATTCACCGGTGCCATTTAAGGTTAATTGAAGGACCATTGGTTAACTGAATGGTAGAGATGGTGTCCTTCATGCAAGTTTTATAGTTTCTATGTTCCTGAGAAAATGGGAAACAAGATTTGAACCATATTCTAGAGAATTACAAAGCACTTAGCAAATATAAAACCTAAGCCTTCTTTTAGAATTTTGAGCTTTTAGTTCTTGGCTTTACATTTTCCTGCAGACTGTTGAAACAGTTGGCCTACACTCAGTGATCAATACCCTTTTCATCTTCTTATTCACAAGGTACAAATCTCAACTTTAAAATCACTCCTAAAAGCTATAGTTCTTTTCACTACTTTTCATGACGTCTCTCTTTGTTGGGTATTGTATAGAAGTTTGTGTGAAACTAGTTTCTAAAGTTTCAGAGAAATTTCAAACATTCCAAGGACAGTCATGATCATTTGAAATTGATAAATGCTGGGTTTTTAACCACGTTGCATTTTAGCAACAGTCTAAAAACCATACTTGCACTTTTCTCAATTAGACGTTTACTATTATTTTGCTCAGTGTCTACACTGCTGCATAGCACCTCCCCAAGCCCCTCGTTTAAGAGCATCTCCAAATGGAAATTAAACAAAAGCAACTCCAACATAATGGCGTTTACCATGAACATTGGCCAAATTTGATGATGGCCCCTAGACAGTGAAAAGGAAGTTCTGTACAACTTGTTGCTGATCTGTCCTTTGGATTCAGCATAGAAGTCAAAGTCCTAGAAACTACGAGGAAATGGACATGGCTGAGATGGGAATATAATGATGTGGGATCAAATACAGCCTCCTGACTGGCTTGTTTTCCTGACATGTTTTCAGATCCCTTCCACAGAAGATTAGAAGAGCTTTCCCATCACAGGTCATTCCAAGCCCTTCTCCCCTAGACTGTGCCCTCAAATGTGTCAGTCCACACTCAGTGCTGGGGACATTTGGGGATTTCTTGGAGATCTTTTCCTATCATTGCTTCCTTGGATGCTCTGACTTGTGTTAAACCACCTAGGCTCGACGATTCAGAAGTACAGTAAAGGCCATCATTACTGTTGCCTCCAAATGTTCTCCAAATGAGCGAACCAGGCTTTGCTTACTTGAAACTTTGGCTGATGCTTTCATTCCAAGGAGTTACTTGGCAATGACTATGTTCCTCTTCTCCCCCGCTAATTCATACACCAGTTAAAATGTCCTCTTAGTCTGTGCAAAATTTTCCCAGATTGTTGTAACCTATCTGGTCCTGCTTCTTCCTGCTACCCCCTGGGGTCCTGATTCAATAATTTGCCCCAAAGAATTTCATAATCTTTGGTTGGCCCAAGCTCTGATTTGTATATAATCTCAGCAGAACTGGACAGACATTTCCCACATCCATTTCTAAAACCCCAAGAGCAATTATGGATCAAAAATTGTGCAAGCCTAGTGGGTTTCACAGTTACAATGTTTTATACCTTAAAAATATTTAGGTTGAAGTCATTCTAGATCATTTTCTTCTCTTTTTAATTAATGAAATCTTCCCTATGTTCCCATTTATTTAACTTAAATTTAACTTCACTAATTTGGGGGCTCCCTCTTTGCCCTGTTCCCCTTGTGTGAATGTTCCAGAGACTGTCCAAACAAACTCTGGTCTTCGGGGTGCAGTGTGCACTAATATTCATAGGGACAACCCTCTTGGGAAGAGCAGGAGCAGGAGCAGAAGGCCCTGGGGGGAGCTTCCCTGGGACACATCCTGAATTCCTCCAGGTCTGGTTACTCCTCAAGGCGTTACTAGGATGAGGAGTCATGGCCTTTTTTTTTTTTTTTTTTTTTTTTTAATAAATTCTTCCCATTATAGGAACACCACCCATGTCCCTCCTTTTATATACCTCCCTCCCCTCCCCACTCCATGAAGCTTTAGGTACTCTCAGAATTGCCTCACATTCTGGATGTGGAGTTGGGGAAATCTGCTAAACCAGTTTGTTTTGTTCACTGGCTTGAAACTTGTTCAGCAGCTCTACCCTAAAGTAGAGCTATATAGTCTGGCACCTGGCTGCCTTCAGACTTGGCAACCTTTCCTCTCACACCATGACTCTTTGGCATGTCACTTCCTTATGCTTTATCTTTATCAAAGCCTCAGAGGAAGAGCCATTCCCTTTTTGTATTCCTTTCTCCATTTTTAATTCCCTATATTGCAGTCCCTCTTTCTTAAACTATCCAGATAGAGAACTTTCAAATGGCATACACTGAAACCACCATCTTCATTCACGGTTGCCTCCGAGAGTGAGCACAGATAGGTATAGATTCAACACGTCAAAAGAAGGGGGCAAGAGTGAGTGCGCGCTCATGTGTTAAATCAGCAAACATTAACTGAGCATCTACAATGTGCCAAGAAGTTCTCTAATGCCTGGAAATGAGCAGACAAGATGAATCCTTGCCCTCAAGGAAATGAGAGTAGTTTTTGGAGAAGAAGAAAGACAAGTAAGTAGGGGGACAGAGGAACATGTGTGGTGAACCTCTTTCCAGGCCCCAGGGAGGGTCCAGAGAAGTTCAGGAAGAAGTCGAGTCAGAGGATCTTGGGGTGAGAGGGACGGTTGGACTAAGCATTCCAGAATACCTGGAATACTGTTGTGCACACCTAGCCAGGCTCCACGCTGGAGAAAACAATGTTGTTTCAGAAAACCCAAAGGGCTTCTGTCTGGCTCAACTGGTCCAGCAGGACGTGTCCTTGGGGTAGGTTGTGAGACCAAAGGGCAGGGGTGAGGAGAGTTCCTCTCACCACTTCTGAGACCCAGGGACCAACTCTGAAGAATGACTGAGGGAAATCTGTCATGTGAAGCTGTTTCCCACCCCCCATCTTGTTCCCTGAAACCTCAAGCAGATTCCTCTCATTTTTGGAGAAAATCTCAAGCAACAGCCAGTCCTCCAGTCAGTTGTAGAGATTAGACACCTTCACTTCAGAGAACCTCACAGTGGGTGCGACCAGCTTCTCCCCAATCCTGGCCTTGAGCTTTTCTTGTCTGCTCACCCTCCTGATCCTGCTTGCCGCCCTAGCATCCAGGCAGGGAGTGTGGCCAAAAGCATCTCTGTGCTGGAAGCACGTTCAGGGGTGATTCTTCATGGGGTCCTGCTACTGAGTGGCCCTGAGATTCCCTGCCCCCCAACATTGACGTGAGCATGAACCCCTCCAAAAAACAGAACAGCCTCAGCGTGTGACCTCTTTCATTTCCACCAGACAATGCTCCCTGTACACAGACTACCTAGAAACTCCCCACACCATGATTTTAAGATGGTCTCTAGCCAGTTTCTTGCCTCAGGGGTCCCAGCAGCTCAGTCCAGCAGAGTGAGCAGCCTATCCCACAACCTGGACCTGGGGGGGAACTGGACCCTTCCCAGGTAGTTGAGTCCCGGCCCTGAGTCCTGCCATCCCATATGTCCCTGTGCACCCTCATGCACCCCCTGTGCACCCCCCTTGCACCCCCTTTGTACCCCCCTTTCACCCTCCCCCATGCGTCCCCCATGCACGGGCAGCAGTGCATAGGGTTTTGTTGAATGGAGGGAAATGAGTCAGTCCAGGGCCCCTGGTGGTCCCTTTGCTTTATAAAAGCCGATGGGGAAAATGCTTTTCTCTCTTCCGTGCAGGAAAGGAAAATGCCACAGCACCTGAAGAACTTTCTCCAAAGAAGTTCCCTGCTCTTTCTAGGCATAAAAACGATCCTTCATGTGGTAGAAGAGTGAGGTTAAGAGATGGACTTTAGCCTTTTTTTTTTAAATAAGCCTTAGCTCCTGTGAAAAATAAATAAATAAATCACCTTCCCAGAACTTTTAGAACCTCAGTGAAAACCTGTTTTAATGGCATAATAAGTGCCAGGTTTGTATTTACATAAAGAATTCGAGCTTTGACCCCAGGGAGGCCAGCCTCTAGAATGCTAACAGCCCTGACGGTGTGTCAACCATGGGCGTGACATCATATCATCACATCCAGCCACACAGCAGTCACACCAAGGACCCTCTGTTATGCCTTCTGTCTTGCCACAGTGCCTTGCAGAGCAGCTCCCTTTTCCCCTCAGGTGAACGGGCTGGAGGTTCTGGCTGCCAACTCCCCCAAGGGCTCCCCAAGAATAAGAGGCGGTGCATTTGCTCCGGCCCCTCAGCTGCTCCTTACATGGTCTGTGATTTCTCCTCCTCCCTAACCACAACCTTTCACCTTTTCAGGAACTGTGAAACAAGGCTGCCTGGATGCAGCCAGCTGGGAAGAACCACCAGGTGTAGCTGAGAGCACCCCAACTAGTTCCCGCCTGCTGGCCCAACGCCTCCATTTACTGGTGGTCAATGTCGCTTCCTCTGCGTTACCACCTGCCCACCTCGAGCTCTTGTTCCCGCTTCAGCTTTAGCTGTCTTCAGAGCTGCATCATCTGTTGGCCATTGTGTCTCTACATTTCTCTTGCTGGACAGACCTTTGCATCTACTTGTTGCTGCTTATTTCCTTCTAGTTTGCCTGAGTCAGAATCTTGGTGTCTCTTATCTTGCTCATCTAATCAGTATTTCCAACAGGCCTGGATGGCTGGAGCCACAATTGGCCACGGGGGGCAGTAAGGGCATAGGAGGAGAGAGAGTATTTTAGCAGCCCAGGGACAAGTGATCATCAGAACCACGCTGCTGCTCTGGAAAACTCTCTGGACAGCACATTCCCACACTCGCCTCAGCTGCCCTGGGCCTTCTGATTACTTTCCTCTCCTTCTCTTCAGTCGTTAGCTATGAGAAGAATGGCATCTAAAGGGACTGACCTCTTCGTTCATCATCCTCACTGTCTGGCTTTTTTTGTTCTCCAACTGGGAACAGCAAGAAGTCATCCTTGGTCTTTTCCGTGGAGTCCAGTGTGGTTTCTAAGTTCCTGCCGGGCACCTCTTCAAAGGGTACCCTGCCCACCTGACCCAGCCTTCCCTTCTGAAGTCCGGCCTTGGTTTCTCAGTAGTAACCTTCTCAGTGGGCGAGACCCCACCCTCACTTGACTTTGCATTTCCAATACTCCCTGAAAAGGGCATAAAATAGAGCCCAATAAATGTTTGTTAAATAAAGTGATAGAAATGCTATCACTTTAATAAGAAAATTAGAAAAATAAGTCATTAGAAGAATAATTCTAACATGCCTTATTAATCCCCAGGACATCAATCAGAGGGGAAAGCCAACTTCTATGAAGTCGGAACCAGAGACTTTCTGAAGGAAAAGAGGAGGAAAAACTGCAATGAACACTGACCCACACATCCCGAAGCCAAGAAGGGTCTCCCCTCAGGCTCCAGAACTGCTACAGGCTCCTGGCAGCACAATGTCTGCACCAGGAAGAATCCGCATATCTGCAGGCCTCATGCTGGCTGCATTTATTGTGGCTTGAGATCACGTGTGATGAGTTGAGACCAACCCCACATTCCCCAGCTGATGGGAAATCTGGGCCCTGCTTTTAGAGTGGCCTTTTCATTATTGACCTGGACAGCAACGCAACCATTTTCTGAGTAATTCCAGAACTCGTGTGACTTCCACCTGCCCATGTCCCTCTCCCACCCCCGACCCCTCGCCCCACTCCTGCTGCCCCAGGTTGCCCTAAGAAAACATGGCCAGGCTATAGTTGAAAGCCCCATAATTGGTTGTAGCTTCAAACAATGTTTTGGGAAAATTCCCGTGGCAGTGAACACCCCAGTATGGGATACTGAATCCTCATCAACCATCTGTTGAGAGGTGTAGGAAATGATATTCCAGGTCTTGCTGTGTATGAAGCAAACACAAGCAGTGACTACCTGTATCTTCTTGTGTAGCCATACAAGGCATAGTCTTGTGTAGACGTCTAGTCCATGGGAGAAATGGTCCTAGCACTGTTTGTTTGTTTGAAGACTTGACTGCACCAAAATCGTGTCTCCCAATGTTTGTCACCTGCCCTCTCTGCTACCCCCACTAGAGACTGGCAGAAGAAAGGGTGTGAAGTTCTTTCGTATCAGTCAGAGCATCATCGGGACCTTGCAACATACCAAGGCCAGAGATTGCAAGGCTACATATCCTGCCTTCCCTCAAAACTGATACAAGCTCCCCTGCGTGGCCGAGAACACATCCTGTGTGGCCGCTGGGCACTTCCGCTCACCACCACCACGAAGGGCAGAGAGGCGGTGAGGAGGACCTGGGTCTTGGGTATCATCCAAACATCTGAAGAAGTGCAGATCCTGAATTTGAATATTTTTATTTCAAGAGTAGAGGAGGTAAGGAGTTGAGGATTTCTTGGTGGCCCCAAGCTAACCCCCTTTATCTCCCCACCTCTCTTTGCCTCCCCCTGTCTACCAGTCTCAGGGCTTAGTCTGGCGGGGAGGGGGTGTGTGTGATGACTGGGAATACGCTTCCAGTCTTTCAGGTATCGGGACCAGAATGCTTTCTCCCATTTCTTTTCCCCATTTGCATCTGTCCTGTCTTCCCATTCCCTTCTTCCTCTCCATCCCTTCTCAGGGCTGTTTCTGCTCTTTTGCCTGGTGCTGAATCCTCACATGTGTGGTGAAGAGTCTGGCTTCCCCAGGCACTGATCTGAGAGGGGAGGGCTTGGTAGTGAGAGAGCTGGGCCTCCACACTTTTGCCCTTCTGACCCTTGTCTGGCCGTGAAGAGACTTGTGTCTCCACCTTCTGCCAACCTTCTCTATCACTTCTCCTAGGTTGTCTTTTTCTCCACGTGTTGCTCTCTACCCTGAAACTTCTCCCAGGGCATTTTTCCAGTCCTTTGGCTATTTTCCTCCTGTTAGAACTCTTTGTGATAATATCTCTTTGTCTTTTTTCCCCCTGCATCGCTATGTATCTCTCCATATCATTTTATTCCCTCTGAACCTACCAGTCTCTGGTGGGGACATTCTAGATCATTCTAGAATGGTATAGAATTTTTTTTCTTTTCTTCCCATGAAAAGCTTGGCACAGGGATGGTCTAGGGAAGGGGGAGGCTTGGCAAGCGGGAGTGGAGTTGGACTGGGAGATGGGTAGCAATTCTTGCCTTGAGTCGGACATCTAGCCCTCTGCTCCCTTCTCTTGCCTTTTCCTTGATTCTGCCTCTCTTCCCAGGTAACCCTAATGCGGTGAGCTGACCTTTCCATCAGACCGCATCTTCCCATACAGCCTATATTTCTGTTGAGCTGCTTTCCAGAAACAGGAAGGAAAAGTTGCCTCCAGGCTGAGGCGTGAGGGTTCACACTGCAAGCTAAGGAAGGGGAGCCTGTGCCTTGCTGGCTGCTCCCCATTCTGATGGCCTAGAGCCACAGGCTGCGAGGCCTCTGCCTGCTGGGAACTGAGTTTGTCTCAGAGTTCCTGGGCTGGTGGGAGGAACCCCCAAGTAGCATCTGTGCTGAGGGAGCTGCTAGGTCTGGCTGTCATTGCTAAGTGAACTTGGGGTGCCTGGGCATTAGGGCCTGACAGAGCTCTCTTGCTCAGAACCGGGGTGCTGTGGGCGTGGTTGTCTGTCCCCTTCTCCGACTGAGCAGGTTGGAAGCAGGTCTTGCCCGGAGCTGGGGGCCTGTAGAGACTGCATGGAGGGACAGGGCTGCGGAGAGGACCTATCTTCACAAGCTGCTGCTAAAGCGAAGGACCCTTAGAGTCACAATGACTTGAAGCCTAGTGTCAAGCCTGCCCACCCTCGTGCCATGCCGGGACCCCTGCTTCTTTATGGGTGAGCTGAGCATTTCCTGCTGGCTGCCCCCTGGGGGTCTGCGGCTGACTCATCTCAGAGCTTTCATGAGCTTGTCGCCTCTTGAGGCTGCCTGGGTTTCTGGAAGGAGAGTAAGCTGAGGAGGCTCTTGGCCTAGGACACCGGGACACCGGGACAACACCTGATCCTTTTGCGAATGACAAAGGACATTTGTCTTTTGCATCCCCTCCATGAAGGGTTAGGATGAAACTTTCTCCGCAGGAAACCTCCAGCCAAATGCCACCTCCCTTGTACTCCTGGGGAGGGAGGGGGATGGAAGGAGGAGGACCCTCCACACTATTTGTGAGGATGGTTGAGACTGGAGTTTGGGGACAACTGGTGGAAGAGAGCAAACATGCTTCTCAGGACACCTTGGAGAGAAGCCCTAGATAGGCGGAGGAAGGAGGGAAGGAAGGGGAGCTCTTCCCCAGTGGTTAAGGACTGGCCTGGTAGGGAGGGATTTCAGCCCCGGGGGGTGCCACCAGGCTTGGCCATGCTGGGGATGAGCTTTCTGAAAGACCACTAGGAGCCTGAGGCCCAGGAGCATGGTGCCTGGCCCAGAAAGGGCAACTACCACAAGCTGTATATTGAAGGCAGGGTGTCCCTAGGAGTCAAGGACATCTCTATAGTGTCAGACTCAGGGAACTTCGCTGTGCAGGGCATGGGGCCAGAAGGCTTCCCAGGGGCTTCCCAGAAGGCGGGGCACCTGGTTCCATCAAGGGGCAGCCGTTATCTGCTGCTTCTTGCCTTCTTGCCTTCTCCCCCCCACTCTTGGG